>JAAEAF010004812.1:0-70568 GCA_011037195.1 Triatoma infestans | reverse complement strand
AACAGTAAGTTGATATCATGTCCCTATGAGTTTGCTCTAAACAGATTCAAAATCTACTATTTTTGGTATACCTAATATAATGGAATGATCTTAGATATATTTTACATATAAATACAAGCGCTAATATTACAAACAGAATACAACGCTAAGGCAACCTTCTTTCAATACTTTGCTCTAATTCAAACAATATAATACAGTTATTCAGAAACTAATAATATATAATACTAACAATAATAAAGCTAGAAAATAAAATAAAGCATTAGATTAAATGATAAATAAATATCTTCTTTCATTTAATTTCTTTATACCGACTTTGTTCCCATTATTCTTCTTTAAACTTTTAAACTTATGCAGATCTAGTTGATTTAAACTCGGTTCGGTCCGTCTAAGATCGTGCTAGTGTTTCATGACCCTGGAAAAAACTGGGAGAGAGAGAGAGAAAGCGAGAGGGTAAGGGAGAGGAGAAGGTGAACAGCGCGCGAATAGATAAAGTGTTCTAGATATTATCTAATATCATGAAACAACAATTGTTAAGATAGATAGAGTAACATAAGGAGAATAAGTTTAGTAAGAAAAAGAGAGAGAATGTTGCTTACCCCTCTGTACCAGGCTGGGAAGATTGTTGTACTCTTTACTCTTTGGTGTTTCAAAAAGACGACCAAAGAAAAACATGGTAAAGAAAGTACGTATGTAGCTAAACAGAATACACTGGGGTTGTTATTTGAGCATCACCCTTATTCCAAAGTCACGACTATTTACATTTATAACATATAACATACATTACATTATGTCAACTAAATGTACTACATTTTTATTTCATAGTAAAACAACAAACCAGTGTAGTTTTTGTGTAATAACCAACATAACAATTATGGTAAATTATATACATGATGAACAAATTAATGCTATTATTAAACATAACTAAATGGACTTTTTTTGCAGCGATATTTAATATTTTTGAAACAGTTTTAAGCAATGTTTGAGATATTTTAAGCAATTATGAAACGTATTTTTATTTGCTGTTACTAATAGTGTCATCGTACCAGATTTTCAAAATTAAGTTTTCACCGGAAATACACGTTTTGAGGTCTTCTGAGTCCAAAAAAGTATTTTTTAGAAAATGGTCCGTACATATGAGAACAGATTATCTGAAAAACTAAGAGGTTGCAGGAAGCACAAACATGGGCATTCCGTTTAGGTACCACGAAGATTTCGGGCGAGTTTTATTACTGAATACTAACACGAATTCTGGTTAGATTTCTCCAAGTTTTGTTTACTCGAATCGCTCCATTCATCTTCCGAAGAACTTTTCGTTAGAAGATTTGTAAGTCTTCACTATCTTTTCTTTAAAGGATCTAAGTTTGCAAGCGTACATTACAATCAGTCGGATTAAAGTTATTTAAACCGTATCTTTCTTGTTTTTGTGGTAAACAAATTGGTTCATCAGATATCGCTGATTGCCAAAGTAACACTAAGGCGCAGTGCACACTAAGGAGATACGATATGCGATTTAACTAACATAATGCAATAAATCGAGCGAAGTGATTTTTTATCTATTCAACATTTCTTGTGAAAGGAGATTCTTTGATAGATTCTTTGATCTATTCAACATATCTATTTCCCCATCAGCTTAGAAAGGCGGCATGAGGGTGACACGTTTTTTTGGGGGTTATTTCGAATCATGAGCTCGTCCGAAGTGAATGTTTTTGCAGTATACTGGTAGTTGCAGCAAAACGAACGAACTAAAAAGAAGAGAAAGTACTGGGTGCACCCATATAATGTGAGGAACATAAAACATGGTTCGGCGGTTATTTCTCGTGAACTGCATCAACAAGTAGAAATATTTAAAGAAATATAATTCCACGAGCATGGATTGTTTTCAACTAATTTTACGAAAGAAATCGTAGCAGACGATTCCTCTTGCGAGACAGCCATGATGCTATCACGAGATATCACGCAATACTTATTGCCTCCGAGACCAGCACGCCGTGTTGTTCTTACCGATACAATGCCGATAGGTGTCGCCACAGAATCGCTATCGTACAAGTGTGCACTATTTTTGTCGCTTCAACTTGATCTTCACGCTTGTCACACGTTCATGTCCCGTGAGAGTAGTGAGAGTGTTTCATTAGATTAGATCAGTATTATCGGGGGGAATTCCTGTACTGCAACCTGAAAGATCTATTGTGCCCCCAGGAGCCTTCTCAATGCACTGTCGGCTTCCGAGGATTTTTCTCTAGCCCATCACCGGATACTGATCTAGAAAGAGGCTACTAGAAAGAAAAAATCTAAGCGAAGCATGCTGGATTGAACTCGGGACCTCCGCATTGCTAGTCCAGCATGCTACCACTGAGCTAATCCCTTCCCAAAAGGAAATAATTATTAAGTAAATAGTTATTTACCAGTTAGTTTTTATTTGTCATTTTTTTTTTTAGTAACTTTACAAATAAAATAGGTTCTGAGATATAGATCTTCCGAAGAACATTGTGGAAATCAAATTGCTCTTCAGATTTCCGTTGAATGCCTAGTTTACTGACAAGAGAGAGTTGTGAGAGTGTTTCATACTAGATTTGAATTAAATAATTTGCCAGTTTGATTTTAAAAAATCAAACGGAGCAACGGAGAGAAATTTAAAAAAAAAAATGTACTATTTCTTGAATGCTATAGCGGCAGGTGAACTAAGACAATTTATATCTTACTATATTACTTCTCCGTCATTAGTAGTAGTAAATAATATTTATTTAAACAGAAAAAATTACATAGATATGTTTGAATATTATAATAGCAATGGATAAATCCGTCTGCCAGAGTTTGGTTTATATAAACACTATACACAATTCAAATAAATTTTAAGAAACTAGTGAAATAAAACAAAATCAATATATTACTAAAATAAAATAAATTAATGATAGGATAAGAAAGTAGATAAATAAAAAATAAAAATACTTCCTAATACAAGACAACCAACTTAAAATAATTTCCTTCTTTATATTCTACATAACAATCGCTCTTATCACCTCAAAAATTACAAAGCACTAATTAACTCATGCCTGTACTTCCAGGCACATTGCACGAACCTTATTAAAGGTTTACACTGAGCACCATTAGTTAGACAATTAACAATGAATGGTGCAGTAAAGGTATCTAGCCCAAAAATATTACGCCGGAACTCCGCTAATATAGGGCAAAGGCACAAAAAATGATAGAGGTCTTCCCGCTCATTTAGAGTACACAAAGAACAACTTTCTTTGAGAGAGTCTCTTTTTTCCCAGGGAGAGAAATTCAAATAAACTAATTCCCCCCTTAATTTGAATAGCCAACGTAGCTCATTCATATTCAAATCAGAACTGCCCACTTTGGATATGCAGAATTCTGCGTCAGCATCTAAGAGCGTCTTATAGAGCAAAAAATGTTCTGAATTCAGAGCACGCCTCACAGAAACTCCCCGAAGATCTGCCTTCATTTTCAATAGGAGTGCAGAAAGTTGCCCCTCCCAACTTGACAAATTTTGCAGGGACGCGCTAAATTCCAACGAATGGTTACTCGCAAAAGTAATCCACTGTTTAAACCACAAAGCTTTGCGCTTCACTATCTCTAAAGCAACAATCCTCGGCAAACGAAATGAGGGAAAAGAGAGCACCCTTAAGACGTATCTAATATGCAGACGGAGAGTATAAAGAACAACAGGTTCCAGGGAAGTTTCAATGTCCAACATATAATTAGGAGTACACATCGGAAGACCAAATAATTTTTTCAGAAAATATCTCTGAAATTTTTCAATTACTTCATAACTTTGAAATCCCCAAACTTGCGCTCCATAACAGATAATTGAGCGAAGAACACTATAATATACATGGTATTTAGACTGTAAAGGGATTTCATTTCCTGCAAAAAAACGAGACCAAATACTGTTTAAACCAAATTTAGCTGCAGAAACTCTGTTATTGAAGTGCAGTTGATATGATAAATGAGATGTTAAAGTGACACCTAAATATTTGTAACTGTTAACAGTGTCTATTCGCTCACCCCTAAAAAACCATTTTTCATCTGACCTTAATTTGCCGCCCCGCCTAAAAACTACAATTTTGGACTTTTTCAAATTCAAAAAAAGATGCCACATTTCGCAGTATTTATCCAACAAGTTAATATTCCACTGCAAAGCCGTAGGATTGTCAGAAACGAGGACCACGTCATCTGCATACAGAAGGACTTTAACTTTAATATTCCCAATGTGAACACCGCCCTCCAGAAATGAGGGGAGTTCATTAACGAAAATCGAGAAGAGAGTGGGGCTTAAAAAGCAGCCCTGCCTCACTCCACTGCCTACTGAAAAAAACTCAGACATACCTTGTGTTCCTCGGACTGATGAGCACGCGGCAGAATATAACTTTTTTATTGCTGCAATAAATTTAGAAGAGAGGCCAAGATTGAAAAGCTTCAATATTAGCATTCTATGGTCCACGGAGTCAAAAGCAGTCTTCAAATCCACAAAAAAACAATAGATTTTTTTTGTATTCTGCAAAAACTTGACATTAATAAGGTTAGTTAAAGTGAAGATATGATCAATAGCCGAATACCCCCGTCTAAAACCCGCCTGGAACTCAGTTAATATATTATTTTTCTCCAAATAAGCTTCTAAACGCAGCCGAAGCAGACCTGTAAATATCTTTGCCATTGTGTTCAAACAAGAAATACCCCGGTAATTTGTAACAGCATTCACATCTCCATTCTTGAACAAAGGAAATATTATTGCTTGACTAAATGATTCCGGAACTGTTTCTGTATTATAAACATAATTAAACAGAGCTAATAATTTATTAAGAAATACGAAGGGAGCATTTTTATAAAATTCAAATACTATGCGATCAACGCCGGGAGCTTTATTATTTTTAGTATTACTAATAACATTTACCAGTTCCTCTATTGTAAACGGAGAGTCCAACTCGGGAATGGCAGTATAAGGCTCAGCATACAAAATGGGTGTAGCCTGAGAAGAATTCAACAATTTACGAAAATGATCAACGAAATTACCCAGCTCAATATTATTACCGCAGATGAAACCAGAACTCTTAAAACGATTAACCATTTTCCAAAACTGCTTAGACTCCGTAACACCTTTGAACTCTTCAATTAAAGAAAAATAATAAGCCTTTTTTTTAGTTGTACACAAAGATTTATATTCTAACTTAACTTCGCTATAAACAGATCTGACCAAACTAGAATTAGTACATCGAAATAAATTCAAAAGTTTGAATACTCTTTTTCTAATACGCAAACACTGGAAATCAAACCATGGGCTTTTACGAAAATGGCTAACAAAAGAAGAAGCAGAACCGGAATTCGGGTAAGAATTTTTAATGCAATTAACCAAAATATTTACCCTCTCCTGAGAATTTAAATGAGAAAAATCGAGATTAAAAACACTCCTTTCAAGGTTGCTTTTATATATCTTACAATTAGTTTCGCGCCAAACTAATTGCGGCAAAAGAGGTAGAATTTCAAACGAGGCAGGAAGGCTTTTAGAATCAACATTAATGGAAAGAAACAATGGAAGATGGTCGGAAAATATCTCAGGCACTATATGAAACTCATCAATAAATGGGAGACAATCAAAAGAGACACAGCACAAATCAATAACAGTGGAACCATTTCCGCCAATAAATGTAAATTCACCTTGGTTATCTCCAGAAAAACGACCATTTAATACTATCAGTTCGTTGTTATCACATAATTCTAATAATTTGGAACCATTATTATTTATTAATTTATCTTTGGATTTTCTATTAATATTGCACTTAGAATTATCAAAGAACAGATCCTCGGGGAGAGTCTGCGCAATACCAATTCTCGAATTAAAATCTCCAACAAGTACCAGTCTCTTCTGAGAAAGTAAATTCAAGAAATCATTCAATGTTTTAAAATCCCTCTCCCAGAAATTACAGTTCAAGTATACAGGGACTATAAACAACTCCTCTTTTCCTGCTTTACATTTAATAAAATTAAACTTATCTACTGTAGCGAAATGAAACAATTCTCTACATTTACCTGTTTTTATACCAAAAACTGCACCACCCATTGCGCGTCCAAATTTAGATACTTTATCAGCAGGGGTCCACAGTAATTCATATTCAGAAAAGTATTTAGTATATGTGCTAAAATTCTTTTGCATCACAAACGTTTCTAGCAAAATAAAGACATCATATTTCTTAATAAAATCGAAAAACAAGCCATTACCCAGCTTATTTTTTAATCCAGCAACATTAAAACAAATAATTGACACTTTAGAAAATTCACTATTTTTTTTTCGTAAATTATTACTTACAATATTATTCTTCTGACAGACAAACTTATCTCAAGAAAAACTAGTAGAAGCAGATACAGATGAAATCTTGCGCGGAGTGAAACGTCCTTGTAGGATGCCTTTAGACGAAAAGTAATCTTTAGAAAGTGTATCAGTGCGCAGTGCCGTCACAAATTCTGTCACATCAGCTCCAACCAGTTCATTTAATTTAGAGATGCCATCTTCTTCCAAAAAACGAACTCCTAAATGGTGACACCATGAAAATTTTTGGCCTTGAACGAAAAAGCAATTGTTCTTCGTATTAATTTTTAGTTGGGGGTTCAATCGTAGACATTCTCTTCGCAATAAAGAAATTTTAGCCCTTTTCTTTCTTGTAACCATTGGCAGGTCCTGATGCACAGCAAAGCCTGTATTCCTTAGTACTTTACTCGCATTTAATACCGCAAATTTATCTTGTAGCCTCACAAAGGAGACCAACAAGGGAGTTCCAGGAGCGGTAACAGGACCAAGAGGGTGGGCATAAATGTTGTCCTTAGCTAATTCAATTTTCAATACCTCAGTACAAAAAGTTACAGCAAGTTCAGAAAAATCGTTTGAATTGAACTTGATACCTTTAAAAATTAAATTATTATTACGTGATTTAATATCAAGTTCCTCAATAAGGCTCTCATTTTTATAATTTACCATTTTTAATGAATCGATTTCCTTTTTTATTTGAACATTTTCCTTTCCAAGTTTATTAAAATCATCTCTAATCCGTTGAATATCTTCTTTAGTTGACAGAGAAGCTAATTTTGCACTAAACGAGTCAGAAACAGCGGCAAGTTTTGAATCTAATAACGAAGCAAAATGGTCCATCATTTTTTTATCCATGCCTACAACCGCAGTATTAACTAATGTGGTTTTTTTAGTCTGTCTTTCTGATATTTCTGGAGAAGTTCTTGAACGTTTCGACCTATTAGGTGACTTATTTCGTTCCGTTGAAACTAACGCCTTATTCATAAATTCAAAGAGTTTAGGAAGTTTTTTTTTTCTTTCTTTCTTTTTTCTTCTTTTTTTTTTTAAATTAGTTTTAGCAATTGTTTTTCGGAGACAAAAATGATAATTAAATTTCAATTATCAATAAAATATAATAGAAGAACAGATTAGATTTAAGTATTTGTAGATTTACAATTGTAACCACGTGAACTATGTGGTATGATAATAAATATTGACTTTGTTTTGTTTATATCAGAGTATTGTTAAAAATTCATTTATTTACCAGCACATCCACAGAATGTTATATTTTTCTTCAATGTGTTAGTGTAGTGTCTATCGCCCCACCATAAAACTCTGCCCACTGGCCCCCACTATACGGCTTTAAAGCACAAATCACTAAATTTATTAAAAGTGAACCAAATTTAAATTGTTAATATAACAAAAACTACTCGTTAAAAATTTTTTAAAAATTTCACACTGTAACCTCCGAAGTCAACTCTGTAGTCCCACCAAAAATCAAATCACTATTCGTCGTAGAAACTACAAAAAAAATAAATTAATGCAGAGCACTTGTTACTCTCTCAACGTACTAAACCAAACTCTCTCCGTCATTATTCCGCTTGTTTAATTAATCTGGTCAATTTTAGCTTTCAGGGGAAGTGGCCTGAATATTTTATCACAGTAGGTGATATCTTCTCTTGAATATCAGAGCAGCCATATAATTTCTGAGAAATCTTTCGTATTTTTCTTTTTTGTTCCGATCAGTTTTCAGAGCTTTCTTTCCTCCTTACCCTGAAAGACATTATTAACAGAATTAGCAAAAAATTTTGTCGAATACGTAATCATAAAATTCAAAATCTTTTAGACGAACAATTTAAGCTATAGTAGCAAGAAATTTGTACTATTTATTTTCTATTATTCACAATTCATATCACGACTTGCACAAACTACATGAAAAAAATATTTATGAATAAAACAACCTTTTCTGAATAATATTTGAAATATATATATGTATACGTAATTATGATTCAGTTGATGTTCGAAACAGTGTTATCTTGTTTCCTGAATACATTGTTAAAACATTTATAATTCATTGTAGGACAACTGTTTTTATTTTTATTTTTTTATTTTTTTTGAGTGTTGAGCGTAGGTTTTCTTTCATTTATTGCAAAAAAAGGCAATAAATAAATAAATAAATACTGGAATCTTTAAATTGAACTCTGAAATATCGCATATAAGTGAGGAAGATTATTGGACGCAGATTTATAAGGAGAATAATTTAGAAAATATAATTTGTCAGACACAAAGACGATAAGTGTACTGTTTAGTTCTGATTGATTTAATTTTACGTTTCTCTACATAATCCCACTGCAATTGAATGGTGTGTATAAAAAAAAAAAAAAAAAATGACCAGTTTTCAATAAAAATTCCATATTTTATTATCTTTAATGAATTTTTTTTATGAATGTTCAAAATATAGCCCATTTCTGCCAGCTGTTGGATTGCTCGGCTGATACCACCATTCCTTGGGTTTGGAATTGAAAATCTCCTACGTTTCAGTTTAAACTTCGGTGAAGTTATTACATTTCTCCCGCAAAGAAAGAGTACAATAGACCGAAACAAATGGTAGCCGGATAAAGCTGGTGTGTTTGAGCGTAAATGAAGTTCAATGACATCAATTTCTTTAACTTTTTCTTTTGGCCTGACGGGAGGAGTATGGTCAAAAAGTTATTTATTTTGCTGGAACAAAACTTGTTTGCGATTGCGCTGTATTATGGTGGACCATTTTTGAATACATCCTATCCAGTTAGTTATTGGTAATAAAGGTCGGAATCATTAGAAGTCCATCGGGGAACGAATTCGTGATGAATTACTCTTTCATAGAACAACATCGACATTTTTCTCAAATTACACTAACCGGAAATGCCGCTGCAGATCTGCGATCCAACCATTGATCAACTGTCTCATGATTATGCCAGTAAATATCAACATCTGATCACGTGTCATTCTTTTGTAGAAGCGCATGTCAGAGGATTTTTTTTTTTGTTTTTTAAGAGAAGTGCCCAAGTATTCTTTCTCCACTTGTCTGCTGAGGTGTCAATTCATGTGAATACTATCCTACATCATCTGCTTTTTATCTTTCCCATAATATGGAGATGGCGGCTAACGGTGTCTTTAGACACTGCCAGTTTTGCAGCAGTCCTTGCACGAATACTTGTGGTTGGATTTGACTCGTCAACTTTTAGTAAAGTCTCATCAATGTCACTGATGGCCGGCCAGAACTTGTGTTTCATTCTAGGGTCATTTTATCACTATTGATTTTTTGAAACCATTGCCGGGCAGTATGTTGTTCAAGGTTATCATCCTGTTTGATTTCACATAGAAAACGCATAGCTTCAGCAGCAGTACTGTTTTTTTTTTAATGTATTTATGACATAAAATTATTAATATATCGTAAGACACAATTATGGTTTTCTAAAAAATGTAGTGGAAGAAAGAAATGAAAGAAAATAATAGTTTTGAAAAATAGTTTAGAATATTTCATAGTTTGAAAAGTCTAATTTTGTTAATATTTTAAATGTATCTTAGTGCAGTGAAAAGAGTCAGGTACTGTAATTTGGGGTCATTGCTGTTAGGGAAACAAAGGCACAAAAATCCGTTAAATTAATACAATGCCACTTGGCCAACTGTTTTGTTAGAGAGGGCATTCCTTCAAGACAGTCTGCATTCTGCTTTCCAAGCCAGAACACTTGCTTCAGGTATCGTTCTCTTAAACTCATGCCAGTGATAGAGATTTGCCTTTATTCTAGATCATTTATTAAGGAGTTTTGTTATAGACACCAAGGAGAACACATCAGGACTGTGCCAGTTTTAAGTTAAAACATAAGAGTTTATTACCACTAAATTCAGTAAATTAATTAATATTGTTGTGTTATTGAAAAGCATTTAAATTTCTCTAAAGATAATATATTTAATTTAATCTACCTGTGTTTTCTTAATTGTTTCTTATTACTAATACTTCTCTCTTAAACATATATACTTACAAGCCCTTTTACTAAATCGCTCGTGCTACTACAAACATACTACAAACTCAACACATCCAATAACATTTCAAAAAGCTCACAATTGAACTGACTGGTTGATAGGAGTATAATATGTATAGAAACAGTCTATTGTGTCCAAAGATTAATATAATATCATGTTTGTAAACCTTAGACTTATGTAGATGGGTTTTAAAGTACATAGAACTTCTTTAATTAGAAGAACGGCCATTTTTTTTTTTATTTTTTTTTTTTATACACCTTATTTGTAATGTGCACATCTTTGGGAGAAATGATAAAAATATATATACAAGTTAGGATTTTGTAATTATAAGTAAAGTATATTAGTAGAGAAACATTTAATACTGGTTGTTACTTAGTAAAATTTCAAGATTAGGTTTTTACGAAGGTTGGGTGAAACAATGAGGGACAGTTAGAAAGGTAGAATACCTTTAGTACAATAAAAGGGAATTTCCCTTCCTTTCTCTCTTGAATAGAGGGAGGGATTATATATATGTAATGCCTCAAAAAGAGAGGATCAAATTTTTGTAGTTCAGGAAAGAGTTGCTCATTGTCGATTGATATATGTGTTTAAAGTGCTATACGAAATTCAAGGCCCAACCTTCAAGTCAAACAATTTTAAGATTGTAAGTTGACAAAGTATCATAATTGTTGCGTATTATTATTATTATTATTATTTAAAGAATGAGATTTTGTTATGATAGATTGATGATTTTGATTATGTAGACTGTATTTATTTTTTAATTGCATATTATATTTCTCTTTGTGTTTATTCGTTTACTTATTTATTATCCCTCATAGATTCAAGTAAACACAGACGTCGCAATATCCACAGATCTCACGAACTATAATTATAATAATGAATTATTAATTCACATATTTAATTTAATTTACCCCTCCCCCAAATACAAACCATATTACATAAATCCCTCCCTCTATTCAAGAAAGAAAGGCAGGGAAATTCCCTTTTATTGTAAAGGTATTCAACCTTTCTAATAGTCCCTCATTGTTTCACCCAACCTTCGTAAAAACCCCATCTTGAAATTGTACTAAGTAACAACCAATATTAAATGTTTCTCTACTAATATTTTACTTATAATTACAAAATCCTAATTTATATATGCATATTTTTTGTTGTTGTTGATCATTTCTCCCAAAGCTCTAACATTTCTAACATTGCATATTATTATACGGCTCTCCTCTAATTAATATAATGAAAAGCCAACGTTTCATAGAAATTTTTACGTTCGAAAAAAATCGTCAACCGAAGTTTGAAAACGTATTAAGAGAAACACGAGTTATATTCCACAACTGCTTTTACTTCTCTTCCTGTTGTCAGAGTTTTTTAGAGGAAAAATATATGTTTTGAGGTGTCTGAGTGCATATAAATATTTTGCAAATAGAATATGTTTATAACCAGCATAATTCAAAAAAAGAAAAGACATGGAAAACCCTATCTTGAATTCAAGTTAGGTATCATCAGCATTTTTCGATCAAAATCCGCTAATCGGAGGTGTGACATTAATATGAAGTTATTTTAGTTTTTCCGCAATTTTCTCATAAAACATTTCCAACAATTTTCTTTAATCTCCGCCATACCATATTTATTGTTAACTATTATAGATACCCGAAACCAGCAGATGACCACGAAAGGACAAAGGAAAAATGAATGTCTGAATCCATTGATGCCCACAATGAAGCTGGCTACCACGGAAAAATCTGTTATCTATTTGAAACGAATTCTGGGCAAATTTATTTAAGTAGTTCCTGTGCTACTTATTACGCTCCCCTTAAATGAGAGATTTCTGTATTATTCACACAAAATTTTAGCGACAACTTTTATACAAAAAAATCCATTCGGTGTTGTTTGTTGTCCAATTATTCAAAAAAATATATCTAGAGAGGGCGCTGCAGGGCTGATTTAAGAAGTCTAAGGGATAATAGATTGAGGATGATTCCTTTTAATCAGTAAAATTATGATAAGGCAGAATAAACGGAGAGGTAACAGCCAATGAGAAGGGGTATTTTTTAACGGTGGTTAGGATAAAATATAGGAGGACTAAATATTTAAAGTCCTTGGGATCAGTTTTGGAAGATGTCGGAGAATTTAAAGAGATGCTAGAAGTGGTCAGCCGAAAAAGAATAGGATGCTCCACACGGTAATTTGAAATCAAATTACTAAATTCAAAACCAGCAAAAAGCATGTATTTTACTCGATACTAGAAGGAATCTTGGCAATAAGCCGAAACAATGCTAGGAAGGTGATCGTAAAGATAAATTCTATAATGGATGTAAGAAGCAGAGAGAGTGTTAGAGAGAATGAATTTGGGATATGAGAATAGAAATAAACTAGATGATATGTTGAACGCTGTATAATGAATAGAACAAACAAACTGTAAGTAAGTTAAGTAGCGAGAGAAATATAAAGAGAAAGACTGGCTGAGTAATTAGAAGGAAGATAGGCTGTTGACTGGTTGTACTGTTGTAAAACGGTCGAAAACTGTACTGAACTCTTGTGCTGTCGCTCTATTTATATGAATCGAACTCTCATTTCCTAACCTGGCCTAGATGGGGAGTAACTAACTTTTGTTCATTTAATGACTGCTTCTTCGCTTTTCGGATCCCATTACTATTCAGTAGAAATGGATTATTGGAGAAAGTATATTTTCGCCGATGCTCTCTTACGTCTGTTATCACTTTTTCTTGGGTCCCCTCCGTTTCCCAATTCAGAACCTTTTTGATAATCTTCCATCTATTAACATGACCAAACCAACTCAATTTCCTGTGTATACTGGATGTACGTTCTTTAAAATTCCATCTCCGTGGCTTGAAAAGTTTCTTACTCAATCAATGCCTTAACTAAGTCTAGTCTCTGCCTTATACAGAAGTATGCTTTGCACCTGGCTAATGTAAATAATTTTTTGTGCATTTGAAAATATTTTCACTCAAAACAATCTCGGGTTTAACATTTCAATCGCCTTCTTAAATTTCTTTCAAATTGATCACTCCTCATTGTGTATCTGCAATAGATATCTGTTGCATGCAGTTACTTGGGGAGTAGCGACCCCACGGCTTACCACAGCTCAGTACTCCATGCACTTCGTCAGAACAGTACACAATACACATAAACTACATACACTTAACATTTTACAGCCAAAGACAAACACAGTACACAAACTAGGCACTGCGCCCCTAGTTAATTGGCGAAAGCCAAGGGAGAAGGAAGGGATTAGCTCAGTGGTAGCGCGCTGGACTAGAAACGCGGAGGTCCCGGGGGTCGAATCCAGCATGCTGCCCTTGGATTTTCTCTTCGTTGGAGCCTGTACAACTCACTGTACAATGATGGGCAGTGTTGTCTGTAGCTAGAGAACACTTCCTGGAGGCCGGCAGTGCACTGAGAAGGCTCTCAGGGGGGGCACAATAGATCTTTCAGCACGCAGTGCGATAATCCCCTACAACAATCTATATCTACATGTACATCACACCTCATAAAAGAAGTATCTTTACTTATGATGGAATATCGAATATTTAAATTTGTCAACGTTTTTAATCCATAAATCACCCGTCATAAGATTATCTGCATTACTTGTTGACATGGTTTTCGTTTTATCAGGGTTGTTGTTTATTAAAACATTTTATATATACTTATCTCTATACAAAATAATCTTGATTTAATTTAAACACTTTTATTGTAGTAGAATAAAAATATTTCTATATGAACAGAGGGAGAGAGTGAGAGAGACTTAAGTATGAATATTAGACAAGGTTATTATGGATGATTGGCACTTTGCATGTGTGGATAATATCTGGCCTAAGCTGAAGGCAATATAGCACAACTACGTACACACACACACACACACATACATATATATATATAAAACATTTATATAATCAAGATTTAAAAACATAAAAAATAAAACTAAGTGAGGAAATCATTGCTTCACTTTGAGAATTCATTAATGTAAAAATCTAAAACTACACGAATATTATAATAAAATCCGTAAACATTGAACAAGGCAGTCTGGTGGAGTTATATAGAGAGATAGTTAGAGATGGTGGAGTTGTGTTTCATATTCAGTGGATGGCGCCTGGCTGCTTAATTACCCATAATAATGGTGCGCTCACAACTATATAGAATGTATTATATGTCATTACACTTTATTTTTATTCTAGTTTATAATTAAGAACTTCTTAAGATAAATCAAAATAAATTTAAAAGAAAAAAAAATCAAGAAAATTGATTCAATTATCAGGGAGGGCATTTTTTTTTTATTTTTTGTTTATCTAATCTCTATTTACTTTATAAAAGCATTTAAAGAAAATAAAAAAAAAACCATTAGATGTTATTCAGTTTTCTATGTTGCATATATATTATGATATAAATACCACAAAAAGTGTTGTTAAGCTAATATTGAACTCAAAAATCAGAGTTTAAATATTCTTGTAACGGCAAAAATCGAAAATTACTGACAGTCAGTCTTTGTCGCCATTGCTGTGGACGTTATTAACTGATGACATTCTGACCAAATTAACCGCGGAAGGCTTTCATTGCCTAGGTTTTGCGGACGATTTGGCAATCGTGGTGAGGGGGCGGTAACTGTCTCAGAGCGCACTCAGGAAGCGCTCAATATGTGAATCAATGGTGCAGATCGGAGGGTCTCTCCATCAATCCCCACAAAACTCAAGTGGTTCCTTTTACAAGGAAGAAAAATTTACAAGGCTTACAACAGCCGATACACGGAGGGGTTGTGATCCCCTTTGCCATGGAGGCCAAATATCTGGGAGTCATATTTGACCGAAGGCTGACATGGAATTCTCATATTAACATCATCGCACACAAAGCCAAAATCGCCATGGGTAGTTGCAGGAGGCTATGCGGTAAAAGTCGGGGACTAAGCCCGAAGACGGCCCTGTGGATTTATACCTGCGTGGTGAGACCAATGGTAATCCACGGGGCGGTGGTGTGGTGGACAAAGATCTTGCAGATGGGGGAGTCTTGAGCACTCGGAAGTTTCAAAGGCCTGGCTTGCCTGAGCACGACTGGTGCCACGATAACTACCCCTACTAAGGCCTTGGAGGACCTGTTAAACCTTCCACCACTCCACATTTACGTCCAAGGCGTCGCAAGAGCAGTCATGGCAAGACTACAACAGGGACAAGCTCCCATTTTTCCCAGGCCTACTGGGAATTATCAAGATTTATGTGAGGAGTTGAAGGCAGACCCGATTTTGGGTCTGCCTACGGATATAATGACTCCTAGGTACGACTTCCAAAAACCCTTCAAAGTCTTGATATTAGACACAGGGGCATGGAAGAACGGGCCGCCAATTACAGGCGAATCTATGTGGTACAAGGACAGGTCCAAAATGGAAGATGGAGTAGGAGCCGGCGTTACGGGGCTCATCCGAGATGTAATATCTCGATGTCCCCGGGTCTTTCAGGCAGAGCTAGAGGCGATTACTATCTAGGCCGCCGAAATAAGAAGACGGGGAGTCTATAACTCCAGATTCGTCATTTATTCAGATAGCCACTCTGCGGGCAATTGACTCGTGAGAGATCAGCTCAAGACTGGTGTGGGATTGCCTAGGTGCACTCAGAGAAATTAGTAGCCATAATAAGGTCTTCCTGGTTTGGGTACCTGGGCACTCGGGTTATAGAGGCAATGAGGCGGCGGACCGCCTGGCCCGGGAAGGTTCAATCATAGCACTTATCGGGCAGGAGACGTTCTGTGGCGTCTCAAGATGCCTCCCCGAGGCATCAAGACATGGATGCAGGACCGATCAAGGGAATGGAGGGTCAAAACTCCAGGCCAGTGGCAGGCGAAAACGTTTATCCATAGCCACTCGCCCAAGCTAACTGCGGAATTACTTCAATTAGGCCGGGTGGCCATAAGGATAGCAGCTGGCGTTCTCACTGGCCATTATAGACTGAACAAGCACATGCATTGCATGGGCCTGGCAATGGATAGCCTGTGTAGGTTCTGTCAGGAAGAAGAGAAGACGGCGCTGCACGTGGTATGTGAGTGCGAGGGGCTGGTACCGCCTCTTTGTTAAAGAGAAGCTGTTGCCAACATGCCTCAGCCGGGGCCCCCTCTCAGACCTATTAAGTCTTTTAAGGTAAGCAGGACTCGAGAGGGTGCTCTGATGGCAGGTGCTCTAATTGACCTCCTGGGAGCTCCCCCCAATTCCACAGTCCGGTAAAGGACAGGATCGGGGAAGGGCCTCCAACTAGGGGGTGCCACAATACATCCATGCGGTGTCGCGGTGGCCAGGCTGAAGAGTCAATCCCCCCGTCAGAATCTAATCTAATCTGACAGTATAACTTGATTTGTTAAAACTTTTACATAACACGAAGTATCGATTGAAATCATTATAAAGTAGTAATGCGTTCGTTTAGATTTTCGATACTGAATTTTGTTGGAAATGAAATTCTTGGTCCTTTATAGATCGTAGCGTGTTTTTTTTTTTATTACTTTAAAATTTGTAATAATAGTGTCAATATAATAGTCTATTACTACTAAATTTGTAATAATAGTAGACTATGGTTTCATCGAAATTGTAAAAGGATTTGATCCGTAATATAATAATAAAATAAATAAAAAATCTGGTGTGAAACACTCACACAACTTTCTCTTACTCTAGTTCTCAAAATTATAATTGATAAATTTTATAGTTTATATACCAAATTTAATGAAATTCGTCAAAAACTGAAAAAAAAAAACTGTCCAGTATAAGCGCATTTACGGTTTACTAATTTTCTTGAAACTCTGAATATTTGGCCATCTATTTATTTCTAATTAATTTTGTTTGGATGATAAAATTGTATAATCAACTATGACAGCACTTTAAAGGAAAACCTAACCCCAACCCTCCTCCAAAAGTACCCTTAAATAAATTTAGATCTTTTTTAGAAGTAAAAAATGTAGATCTTTAGATGTTTAGTTTATATACGAGGTTTCAAGAAATTCGTTGAAGCCATTTTTGAGAAAATCGCGAAAAAGTGAAAAAAATCATTTAGTAAAGTGTTATAAAACAAACGCACTTCCGGTTATACGATTTTTTCAAACTCGGAATTTCAACAACATATTTAATTCTAATTAACATTATTTAGATGATACAATTGTTTAATAAACTGAAATAGCACTTTAGATGGAAACCTAACCCCACCCATCATAACTGCCCTTAAATTAATTTTCCCAGAGAAACGTTTTAAATCAAAGTTGTAGCTCTTTGTATGTGTAGTTGACATACCAAGTTTGAAGAAAATCGTCGGAGCCATTTTTGAGAAAAACGCAAAAAAGTAAAAAATCAACTAGTAAAGTGGTAACTTCCGGTTAAGGAATTTTGACAGATGACTCACTGTCAGATGCCAAGATGATACCTAAACGGAATATCAAGTTTCAACTTTTTACGGTTTTTCGTTTTTGAGCTATGCTGATCACATACTCACACACACATACACACACCACAGACCATTTGCTAAAAACCACTTTTTTGGACTCAGGGGACCTCAAAACGGACATTTCCGGTGAAAACTAGATATCGAAAATTTGACAGGATTACAATACTTCCTCTTACTAGTAGTAATAAAGGAATGACGGTCTAGTGTCAAATCAGAAGAAAAATAATTAAAAAAAAGAATAAAGGGCACAACCAGAATAATGGTATTCCCTTTCATGGCTTAGGCCGATGATGTTATGCTTCTTGCCTCTGACCCTCTTACTTTTCAAAGAATGAATAATTCCTTAGGTGTTTATATTAATTTATGGAACTCAAATTAATGTAGAAAAGTCAAAAATTAAAAAGTATTCAGAAGGAGAGGTAAGTTGTCTAAACCAGAATTTCTTTTATGACGAGACATTATTATGATTATTATTGTTGTATTTAACGGATTTTGTGAGGTGAAAAAGTAAAAGGAAATAGAGCAACGAACAGTGATGTTGTTGGTTGGTGATGTAGAGTGGTAGGCGTTGGCTGATGTGAGTCAGTTAAAGGAGCGTTAGATCTAGTTGGAATTTTGCTTGTTCTAACTGCCGATAATTGGTGAAGACGTCTCTGAACTTATAAAAAGACCCTGTAGCAGAGAGCGAGTTGCGACAGTTGATTGCTTGTTTACAAACTGTTTCATGAATAACTCTTTGAGAGTTGTATTGTAGATTCCTCAACAGCACAGCATGCTCTTGAATGCTTGAATGAAGCTTTTCATAGTTGCAGCCCATCCAGTGCAGTGGATGTGACTAAGGATGTAATGAGTAGTTAAAGTGTGCACCACTCTAGCGTTCAAAGCGATTGGTGACAGCGCTTGTGGCAAATGTCCTCAACATACGATTGCCCAGTAAATGACATAATTAATTAGGTAAGTATCATTCATGCGACAATTTTATTTTGGAATTTCCAGCAGACTAACAACACTTATAATGAGAAAACACTGCATCCATGCAGTTGTATGGAAACAAGGAATTCATTATTTTAAACATCTAAATTTATTAGAAAAGTTATCAGCACTTGTG
The DNA here is from genome assembly GCA_011037195.1 of Triatoma infestans. NCBI lineage: Eukaryota > Metazoa > Arthropoda > Insecta > Hemiptera > Reduviidae > Triatoma > Triatoma infestans. The sequence continues at coordinate 51,718 of JAAEAF010004812.1, read as the reverse complement.
AGTTCCCGCTGAAAACACGCTCGTTGCCAGATATTTCAATTATGACATTTCTTACATTTAATAATTAATATCCGCCAACTGAAATTGTCGCATATTTCTACGCGAATTGATATTATAGGGGACAATTAATTGTGGGAGCCCCCCTTACTGTATTTGAAATCTGACTGGTCGATTTCACCAGTTGAGCTAATCGTATTTTTTACTATTCTATTTATATGAGAATTCGTGCTATTTTTTATTTGTTTTATACTACATTACAATTAGTGCCGTGCACAATACTGCATTGATTAAAGGATCATGTTGTCTAACATGTGTGATCTAGTAAGCCGCGCATTACTACCAGGGGTCCACCCCTGTAAAATTTAGTCCTGTTTCAAGTGCTAAGGCTAACACTACTTGTTCTTTTTCGCTCCTGGCCACTGACGCCATCTTGAATACTCAGCACATGCTTTTTCTCCACCGGAACTCAATTTTATTGCTGCTCCAAGCAGCTAATACTTACAACTGAATCTAATTTTATTGAAGACATCTCGTCACAAACACTTTCAAGAGGAGTTATTGTAACTTCGCAATTAATTCTTTATCAGGTTGGGACGCCAAGGCTGGTAGGTAAGAACAGTTATTTGGTCCTTTCCCATCCCATTTTCCTCTAATTATTATTATTATTATTATTATTATTGCCAATATTTACTTTAACATTCTTACTTCACTAACTGAGGACTTGGCAACCTTAAGGAAGCATTTTACAATATTGCATACATTACTGTAATCATCAACTCAATTAGAACGATCCAATTTACATCACTGACAACTTCAAGTGCAATGTGATTAATTATTTAATCTTTTATATTAACTCATTTAAGAAACTAATACCAGTTGAATTTAATAGCTGAATAACCCTGCCTTATTCAATAGGGTGGCCAGTCAGATATAGCACTTCCTCTCACTTCACGTGCCCTGGTGAATCTTCACATCCAGGTATTTCTATTGGTTAACTAAACTCTTTTTACATGTGCTACATTAAATTATGCCAGCATCTATTTCAAAGGTGTATAATTTTATCATATATCCTTAATTGGAGCTGTTACTAATCCAAGACATTATGACAGTTTACATACATTATATTTTTTTTATATTTATTTATTTATTTTTGCCAGAAAAAGAGATCAATACATCCTTATTGGCAAGGTCAAGTTAGAATATAATTTAAATTCACATAAATGTCAAGACAAAAACTTAATTTTAAAATATTCCTGTATCTCATACAGCGAGTGAGCTAATAACAGTTTTTTAACACTAGCTTTGAAACACTTCAAAGTATTATTTTTTATATTCGCTGGTAAATAATTATAAAGCGAGATGGACAAACTATGGAAGCTGGTACGAACTTTTGTCAACCTGTTTCTACTCTGGACAAGATTATTGCGCTTTCTGGTGAAATGATCATGAACTTGCGAAAAACATATAAATTGGCCTTCATTGCACTTTACGTAGACGAGGCATTGATAAATAAATATGGCTGGTAGTGTCATTACGTTCAATTTCTTAAACAAAGAACGACAAGATACTTTCGAGTCTAAACCCAAAGTGACACTAATAAGACATAGATTCCACGAGACACTTTACCCATGACATTATTAACTTGATCTGTCCAGTTCAGTTTTGAATCTATGAAAATGCCTAAGAAGTTGACAGCTTTTTCAGTCCCACCATAATTTCCTAATTTAATAGTAATCTCTTTTATTTTGTCCTGGTTTAAACTTAGCTTATTAGCAGCACACCAATCGAACATAGATTTAATGCGGTTATTAACGGATGTGTTATCTGCATTTCTAACTTGTACCGCAAGATCATCGGCATATAAATATGGTATAATTATATCATCATTATCAAACATTGCCGGTAGATCCTTAATGTAAACAAAGAATAATAGAGGTCCCATAATAGACCCTTGGGGCACACCATACTTGAGCTGCAGTAGAGAAGAGTACTTACCGCCTTTATACACCGCTGCCAATCTATTCGACAGATAGAAAGAGATAAATTTGACTGACAAATCATTAAACCCATGCCACTTCAATTTTCCTAATAGTATGTCATGAGAAACGGTATCAAAGGCCTTGGATAAATCAAACAACTTGATCAACAGCGAATCCGCGTTTTCCAAGGCTCCGTGGCCTTGATTCAAAAAGGTGTATTTTCTTTTATTAACATTGCTCTATTCTTTGTTTAGAGCTGGTCATCCATTGAATAGAAGCTGGATCGTGGGGCTTGTTCTCGCATCCATAGCTTCGGACGCCAGTACCTAGGATTTGCATGTGATCTACATCACTAACCAGGCCATTATCAGTGCGTTGAACAACAATGTTGCCCGCTGAAGACCAGGAATCGGGTTATCTCTGTAATTTACATGTAATGACGGAAATAAATGTTAAGTTCAAAACAAAAATTCGGAACTTATTCTTATTACCCTGTCCACCTGAATCCCAATCTTTAGCAAGTGGAATAATTCCCAGTAAATATTCCACAGAAATAACTATTGAACATAATGAATAGTTGATTAAATAAAATATACAGTATATTTAAACATTAACAAAATTGATAGCAAAATTTAAAAAAAAAAAAATATTTAAATTAAAACATAAAAAAGTACCTAATTTAGTTGTTGGCAAAAGTGACAGTAATTGTTCGTTTAGTTTTCGACAAGTTAGTTTACCTTAACAAAATTGTTAAGTTTGAAAATGAGTAATAAGTGCGCCATATATCATACATAATGTACGAGTTAAAACCGAATGAAACCAAAAATAGTTATATAGAAAACATTTAGATGAGTTATACATACCAATTAAATACGCCAAAAGAGAGCAATTATTGAAACAACTCTAACAGAACACATATCTACGTATATTGAGGGTTTAGATGTTTTAAAGTAATCATTTGTAAAGAACTATAAGTTACTTCGAGATATATAGCGTTAGAACTGTTATTTCTTTTTTTTTTTCTTACTACCAGTATGAGGAAGTATTAGAAGCTTGTCAAAAATTTTGGAAATTGAGTTTTCATCTCAAACACATGTTTCGAGATTCTCTATATATTATGGAAAATCGTTTTTAGCACGTGGTCTGTGCGCGCGAGTGTATGTTACTCCAATGTCAAACTTCCAGTCATGGATAGCTTCACAGCATTCATTCCTATGGATTAGCACAGTTGGTTGTCGGCAGTATAAGGTGCTTATTGGGGGTCCGGACAAGGTTACGTTGCTGTATCTTTCACGGACTCTCTCAGGCATCTGGTTGGATCCCTTACTGGACATTGAAGTTTAAAGAGACATCATTTTGTAGAGTTTGTGAGACAGAGAAGGATACACAGATCCATTTTATGACTGATTGCCTGGGTTGTGAGGAAATTAGATTCAGAATCTTCGGTCGGAATAGAATGTCTATGGAAGAGCTTAGGCTCTTTCCTTTTAATATTCTTGTCCGATTTGTTCGGACTGCGGTGAATCTTAGATGAGTTAGACCCGGGTCTGGATATTTTATTGTTATTCTTTGGGTTGCATAAGGGCACAGTGGGACTTTAGATAGCCTAAGGTGTGGTCTCTCCCCACGTACAAATAATAATAATAATAATAATAATAATAATAATAATAATAATAATAATAATAGTAAAACTCCAATAAAGGAAATAATTTTTTTTTAATTTAGTTTTTTGTAACTTAGTGACGGTTTGCCCATATTTAACTGTCTAAGTATTTATTTATAATGTACAAACAAACTTACGTGAATATCTACCATATAATATCAAAATATTAGAAAAATTCTGTGAAGTTTTTATTACCTCGTATTTTTTGATAACCGATTTGTGTCGGAACCACTGGCCTGATCCCGAGTGATTCCAATAACACACCAGTGAAGCCGAGTTAGGCTGCTATTGTATTTACAATATAATACATATTATATACATCAATGAATCCAATTTCTCCGGGCATTATAGTTTAAAGATTGGGTATCCACATTAATTGTCATAATCTCCGCCTTTTCCTCATTATCGGTAACTTTATTGAAATTTACTTGTTTCCGGGTGGCGTATAAGTTCTTGTTTCTACAGTCACTAGTCGGGTGATAGCTATTCGTCCATCCTAGAGCCTCACACATGAAACAGGGTTTTTTTGTTGTATCCCCAGTCTTCTTCTTTTGGTCATCAAATTTATCTCTAGTTTTATCCATTTTGTTGCCTTCACCGGTCGTCATTATAACATTCTTTTTTAGTTTTACTAAAAGAATCTTCTAATTTTCTAAGTTGTGTATATAATTGCTCAATTGTTTGTACTTCCTCCCGATCTAGTTTATCTTGTACTTCTAACGGAAGACCAACAACTATCATATTAATTCTAGATGTAATAGTACTATCAGGTTCGACTTCTAGGCATAATCTTTCCTTAGCCAAAGCATAATCAACTAACGACCCACCAAGAAATTTATAATTATACGCTTTCCTTATTTTAGACCAACCTTTATCAGCAAACACCCCCAAAAAAGAACGTGTCCACTCTGGCCAATTCTTTAAACCAATTTTCTTAAGGTTTGCTGCATACCAGTCCTTAGAGGACCCATCAACAAAAAAACGAAGTGCCTCAATAATATTTTCTGTACTAACTAAGTGGTGTCGAGTGCACTCACACTCAAATCTTTTCAATCATTCCGCTGGATTTTGACTTTTATCAAATTTTTCAAGCAAAATTTTTCGTTCAATGTCCTGCAATTTAGTCTCTTTGGCATTTAACTTACATTCTAATTCTTTTATTTTGTTAATTAAAAATTTTTCATCCTCTGAAGTTTTAAAGCATTCACTAACACTTACCGACTCTTCCAACGGAATGTCTTTATAACATAAATTGTCATCTTCATCAAAATAACATGTTTTTATTTCTTCATCTACTCCTACACCAATTTTTCGGTAACCATTAATTGGTTTTATTCCGTTTACAGCATTTCTAATAGCAGATTTTGTGAATAATATTTTATGATCTCTTAATAAATTCCGATTTTCTTCAGGTAAAATACACCACAAAATTTTATCTTCTGATAAACCTGCTACTTCGAAATCACTTTCTCCCTTCTTAATAATATGGACAAACAATTTTTTCTTACCTTTCTCTGCCATCATCCGTCACTTTAGTTATAAATGTAATTTAAATTGTAATTATGTTTAACAGATTTATTATTCAAAGTTTTCTACAATATAGAATAATTAAATTACAAGTTATTAACCACAAATCAAACACAGATTTTTATAAAACATATATAGAAACCAAAGTTTGTAAATCTCACTCTATCCAATTGAACATAGTATAACCTGCTCACGAATAACCATCACGCCAGTGGTGACCTAGGCAACCAGTATTATTCTTTACATATTAAATATTATATAATATAATATTATATTAAATATTATATTATATATATCCTATTTATATATATAAAAATTTAAAACTGCCGAAGCTTAATTATAAGCCCTATGACTCACAGTACAATGACGAATGTTCTCTATGTGGAGAGAAGGAGGATACTTTTCATTTTGTGGTACCTGCCCTGCCTTGTCGCCAATTCGTTTAGCCGTCTTTGGCGAAAGATATCTCTCTTTGGGAAGATTTGTGAATTTGCTGAATGGAATGAGATTGGCCCCAACGGATACGTTACGCAACTGAATCTTGGAAGTTTTGAGGAAAATTTCTAAATGAACCTGTAGCCTAAGTTGGTTTTGTATGTGAGGAACTCTTGTTTTAATGTTAGTATTAATAATAGTCTAATGTCAGTAGTGTGCAATATTAATAATAATGAATAAGGGATAAATTATTTTACTGTTTATTTTTTTTTTTTGAGATTGTATGGTATGGTTTATTTCCCCTCTGAGTTCATACTTATACTTTTTTTCATTTATATGTTTCAAACTCCGGTAGATGTTAAGTAATGTTTTCTGTTAAATAAACTTTAATTACTGCTACTTATATATAAAATATAAATATCTATATGTGTGTGTGTATTGGAGAGGGAGGATTGTGTGTGTGCGTGTGTGTGTGTGTGTGTGTGTGTTGTGAGTGTGTTTGGGGTAAATAGCTAAAATAAACCTAATGAAGCTCTTTTCCGTATTATAAAGAGAGAAACTAACAGAAAGTTTTAGTGCTGTTATGACTTTTTTATATTTTTCCAGATATCGTGGAAACGGTGATTGATAGCTAAATTTGGCTTTCTCTCGAGATCCTCAGGTAGGGGATACCTGCTATTGAAGAGATCTTTAAATTGATATATAACACGAGTGCGTTGCCGTTAGTGCAAAGTCCAAAACTTCATCGGGCAATTAGCTGTATGGTTACCATAAAAGTTGTTTTAAATTGTCTAAAACTGGTTTAGAATATGAACTAGGATTACACATAATTTAAAGACCTTTATAATTTTTAATTTCAGGCGGTTAATAGCAAGTAACCCCCTGCGAGAAAATCAATAAAAAGCCTAAATTAGCTTTGACACAACGTTTTCAAGATATCAGGAAAAATATTTAAAAAAAAAATACCAGTACTCAGCTAAAATTTCTGTTAGTTTCTCTCTTAGTAAGTTAACTGAAAATTAAGTTCGAACTTCATCAGATTTATTTTAAGCAATTTATTTAAAAATACACAGAAATATATATATATAGATACCAGTGTCATTCATTAAGTAACGAGACAAATTGCTGTAGCTCAGAAACGGTTTGTTTAATCAATGCAATATTTTCAGTGCATCAAGTTGACATTCTTGTACTTAGTTTCTCATCAGCTGTTCGAGAGCGTCAAGTTGGCATTTTTGCACTTAGTTTCTCATCAGTTGACTTTGGTAAGCATAACCTCAAATGTATTCAGTTAAGAATGGCGAGTTCGGAAGAACAACGCTCTGGAAGAATTGTTTGAATCGTATGTGCGTTTACAAATGAATAGAACAGTTTAAAGGTAGATCGTGTAAGTGTCTGTGACGAGCAACGAAGTGGATGACCGCTTTGAAGTTGCAACTTCCTCCCACGAATCTTGCATTAACACGTTAATTCAGGACAACAGGCGTATTACTGTTGATCTGATAGCTGAAGTGTTAGAACTGTCTGCAAGTGCAAGCGGGTGTTGGAACTGTCATAACATTGTCAGAATAAGCTGCAGTACAAGAGAACTTGTGCGAAATGGGTTCCGAGACATCTTAGGATGCCCACTAAGAAAATGGGGTGGGAGATCCTTCTATATCCCCCTACAGATCCGACCTCGCCTCTCGGACTTCCATTTGTTTGGACCCCTTAAAGAGGCTCTACGTGGGAACATTTTCAATCCAATGAAAAAGTTAAAAATCAGGTGTAAAAGTGGCTTCGAGATCAACCCAAAAAATTTTATGCTAGAGGCACACACAAATTAGAAAGAAGAACGATGGAACAAGTGTATAAATGTTGCTGGGGACTATGTTGAAAATTAAACAAAGTTTTAGTATTGATTAATAGGGAAGGGATTAGTTTAGTGGTAGCGCGCTGGACTAGCAACGCGGAGATCACGGGTTCGAGTGATCCCTTAGATTTTCTCTTTCTAGGAGCCCCTACAGCACACTGTCCGGTATGGACAGAGTAATTGGAGAACACCACTGTCCGGAGGCCGGCAGTGCACTTCGAAGTCTCCGGGCGCAAATGACCACAGATGTTGAGACACTTTAAATAAAAAAATAAAAATGTATTGATTAAATAAATCGCTTCTGAGCTATTTCAGCTACAGCGATTTGTCTCGTTACTTATTGAATGACTCTCGTATATTATATGTATGTGTAAAATTGTATTATACTGTAATTAAAATGGCAGCTTAACTCGGAGGATTTACCGATTAGCTGGAATTTTTTTTTTCTGGCCTCCTGTACTCATGCAGACAGCCAGTATTATTGTTTCGGACGTTGACAAATTTCGTTGGAAAATTTTTCTATTTTGTTTGTGTGTTGGGGGGGTGCATGGATATTAGTGTATTATTGTCTATTACATAGTGATATTGTTCGTCTTTATGTACCTGTACAAATCCAAATATATATCTTCTTTATTGTGTGTCAAAATGGTGTGTAAATTTGGTGTGGTAGTGGACAATTAGTCTGTACTAACGCCTTCCGCAGCTGATCTCTATCGTGTGTGTATTTTTCGCAGGCTAATATTATATGGTTAGAGTCGGCAATGGAAACTTGATCACAAGAGCAGAATGGGTCAATTGTGACGCCTATGCGAGCTGGGTGAATAGTTATTTTTAAATCTAAGCCTGTTTATTGTAGTATAAAACTTTCTATTTTCGGAATAATTGTGGAACCCGGGGTTTTCGGGGTATACCAGTTTTGTAGGGACCTGGAAAAAATTTACCTTTTCGGGTTGATGATTTTTGTATACCATTCTTCCCATCTATGATAGCATAACTTTTTATAATGGTGTTTAACATCAGATGTAGATAATGTATTGATGTATGGAAATTGCATGAGAGCAGCCACTTTTGTGCCGGGAATCAGCTTTTTCGTTTCTAAACGACCCACAATGACCCTTCACCTTTCAGCTGAGATGATATTGAAATCTCGTGAAATAAAAAACGTTTTAAAAAAATATGCAATAAAAACTTCACATATTTTATTTAATCTTTCTATACAATAGGGTAGATATTCACATATATTTATACATCATATATGAATATGCACATACTTAGACGATTAAATACAGACAGACATTCGTCAAATATCCCAGGTCATATTTTATTTGAAAACCTACTAAAAAAAAAGAAAAAAGAAAGCCAAATAATAAGTAATAAATTAGTAAATTATTAAAATAACAGACTCCTTTATTGGAGCAACAAATTAAAGCAAAAAAGCAGAAGTTATCTGAATAACTAATAACGAATGAAAATAAATTCGGTATGTATTATTCGAAAAAGTTCGAATAAAATCCCATCGTTGCTGGCCACATATATAAAACTTTCACTATTATTAGAAACAATTTTCCCAAGAAAACTTGATGTAATAAGGTTTCCCAGAATTTTTGGCGTTAAATTTCAAATATTATACGAGTTTGATTCAATTATAAGATTGCCACTCTTTTCTGCACAACATTGTAATCACCGTTCTTCTTGAAGTTTATGGAGATACTTGTCCCGGTCTATGTTAGAACAAAATGTGTAAAATTGGACATGTAAAGAAAAATTGCATTTTTATGTAATAATTATAACATTAGTAAAAGAAAGTAGGCTGAGTGTTGTAGGGTGTCTGGTTGTATTTATGTTAGCCTTAGATTGTTTTATTATTCGAACAAAAAATACAAACAAACAATCAAAATGCCATAACGAGTTTTATAGAAAGTGACATTAGCTAGTAGCCAGAAAATAAAGAGAACTTCCTTTTGTTGCCAGACCTCCCAGACAGGATTGTCCCTCAGTTAGCGCCTTACATGGAATACTGGCCAACTTACTGTTATAATAATTTTTTGGTGTAAAACTGTGCGCCTATTTTGTCACAACATACTTAGTCATCTAGTGACTTACATGGAACTTGCTATATCCAAATACAGTAACCAGGGTAAACAATTGGAATATGTTTTATATACGTATATTAATTTACATATTTTATTATATAAATTTATGTATTTTATTTTTTTTTTCTGTAAGAGTGGTTTTTATAATATATTTTATTACCATTAATGTTTTATCAATTTGTAGATATCTGACATGTAAGTATATTCAGTTTATTTTATTAGCATATTCTAATTTTAATGCTACATTAATTTCATTTATTATTGTTACTTTCACTTAATCTTGGTAAGAAGAAGTATTGCGGCCGTATCCAATTTGTGAAATTGAATTTTCACCGGAGATACAGGTTTTCTGATCCCTTGAGTCCGAAAAAGTGGTTTTTGGAAATGGGATATGTGTGTGTGTGTGTGTGTGTGTGTGTGTGTGTGGTGTGTGTGTGTGTGTGTGTGTGTGTATGTTAACTCAGCTTTACTCAAAAACGAAAAGTGGAAAAAGCGGAATTATCTTTTGGTTTCAATTAGGTTTTGGTAGAAAATCGGTCGACCAAATGTACCAGTATACTAGTACCCAATGTACTAGATTTTTCAGTCCCTTGAGTCAGAAAAATTCATTTTTAGAAAACCGTCTTTGTGTGTAATCAGCATAACTAATAAACGAAAAATAGCAAGGAGTTGAAACTCGCTGGGTATTTTATAAGGGGACGCAAAGATTTTGGTTCAAAATCGGATGTAACACTCTACTGAATAAGCTTTTATGTTATTTGTGATTTTTTTCAGAAATGGCTCTGACGATTTTCTTTAACTTTGGAATTCAAGTATACCTATAAAGACTGAAACTTTTGTTGTGGTGGTTGGTTCCGCAGAGCTGGAAAGCATCAGAGACATTTCCCGTGGTAGCCTGCTTCATTTTGTGGTCATCGACCGGTTTCGGGCGTTCGCCCATCTTCAGGATGCGTTTTTCAGACAGTGTGACAACACTCAGAGTGTGAAAACTAAGTTTGCTCTGTGCAAGTCTGTGTTGTTACACTGTCTGAAAAACGCATCCTGAAGATGGGCGAACGCCCGAAACCGGTCGATGACCACAAAATGAAGCAGGCTACCACGGAAAATGTCTCTGATACTGAAACTTTTATTTTAAACATTTTCCAGTGAAAAATTATATTAGGAGTTTCGAGAGAATGGGCAGCGTTAGGCTTTCCTCTAAAGTGTTTTTATTTTAATACATTGTACGATTCTATCGCCTACATAATATTAGTAAGATTTTAATTTTAATCCGAAATTCCGAGTTTGAAGAAAATCTGTTTAACGGAACTACGACTTTTATATTATATTTCTGTAATGTTTAATGTTTGTAATGGATCGAATCATGATCTTATCGTAAACTGCTCACTTCATATCTCATCTCCCTCAAGCTTGCAGAGGGAGCAAACAAAAGAGCGCGTCAAAGAACCGGTAGGAAAAGTTAAATAGAGTAAGGGTTAGTCCAGCCGCTTATATAAAAGGACTGAGTTTCTCACTCAAGAATCATTGAGCCACCGTCAACAGTTAACGTTCAACGCACTTCGTTCTCACTTCGTCACTCTGCCAGTTAATCTGTCACACAAGTCTCACACTACCATATTCTCACTCTCAAATATTACAATATTAAAGTCCTTACTTTGTTTATAATTTGCAGTAAATACAAATAGTGTTCAGTAAATTTAACTTCACTTAATCTAAGTTATTTCTCTTCTGGCCAACCCAAAAAATCCACTACATTCCGTAAGCCATACATATTTTTACTAGTTGGTAATACCCGTATAAATATATAATAATTCATAAATCAAAACTATATATCTGATATTTTATCCATCGTAGCATGCATATTGATATTGTTCCTGACCGATTTCGGATTTTTATCCATTGGCAGGGCAAATTCACCAAGTTCGTGTAGATTTGGTGAATTTGCTCTGACAATCGATGAAAATCCGAAACTGGTCAGGAATAATATAAATATGCATGCCACGTCGGATAAATATCCAGCATTGCGGACCCATCCACATATTCAATAAAACTATATAAATTACAGTAGATAAAGTTGTGTGGTCAGTGTGAGGATGCAAGAAATATAGAAATATATTTAATTTGAAAAAAAAACAAAATGATGAAAATATGTGACATTCCCTTGCTAAAGGACATTTCAGGTAGAAGACCACTATTGTCTTTTAGAGTTCATGAACTTGATAGCATTGTGTACCCCTTCTTCTCACAGGGGAAGATTTGAAATAATAATTAGAAGACATTCCTTCAACACAGATTTGTAGTAGACCGAAGCAGAACAATTAGAAATCAGTGCCAGTTGTAAGTTAAAACATAAGAGTTTATCCCAGTAATTTCAGTAAATTAATAAGCATATTGCCTGTGTTATTGAATAGCATTAAATAAAGAATATATTTAATTTAATAGACCAGTATTTTCATAATTATTTCTTATTACTTCTCTCTTATATATAATACTTACAAGCCTTTTTACAAAACCGCTCAAGCCACACAAGCGCACAAACTACAACAACACATCACACCAAATCATTTCATTCAGTCAAGTTTCAATCAAATCAATCAGTCAAGTTTTTCCAGATATTTTTATTTTTTTGGGGTGGGGAAGTAGATAAGCCACATATTCAGGGAACTTAGCGTCCCTGCACTGATCTGCGATTATCCTAGCACTGATACTCTACCATTCACATAATACACATCAGGCTATTGCCAGCTATGGGAATAGTACTTCAAATCTGGCCTTGGGTCCGTATTATCATTTCCCTGGAATTCCATAATGGCATGGAATCCATTGAAAGCCATTGTTCAAAGCCCGGACAGCTCTTATGGGACTCTGATGTGAAGGACTTCAGTGGGTCGATTGTCTGCCAAGCTAGCAGGCTATGTTACTACGAGGAAGAATACAAGATGAGGACGAAGATTTGGCAATACCTCCATGACATTTTCTGACATTTCCCTCAAGTGTAATCTTATCCAAATACCACATAAACACGAAATAATGGAATTACTGTCTTATTTGGACATATTCTTCTATCATGGTTCTGATATTATTAAAGATTGCAGGCAAAACATACTTGGAATGGGATGAAGCGAATTGAATTGTTATTCGGACCAGTGTGTCCCGCAATACCATTGAACCGGATATATGAAAATATGTTAAAATTTCCTTAGCTCACTGAAATGGGATTAGCCCTTAAGGGAAGGAGTTTAGCTTAGTGGTAGCGCGCTGGACTTGCATACTGAAGACCAGGGTTTGAGTCTAGCCGTGCTGTTCTTAGATTTTCTTTTCGTAGAAGCTTAGAAAGCTCACTGTCCGGTGACCGGCAGTGCACTGAAACTTCCAGTGACACAATATATATTTTTAGTTCATAGTGCAATATCCCCCATCACAAAAACTAGAAGTTGCCACCCTGGCTGATATTGGTCTTCCTAAACTGAGTCGCACTATCTTCCATTCTATCAGAAGACAAACACTATTTCTAAACTTCACACAACCATATATTAATAAATACTTTCATTCTAATAAATACATATATCACAAAATAAATCAGTGGGCTGGTTTTAAGGGTGAATGTATGTTTGCTAATCTTATGTCTATGTAAATCTTGAAAATATTTCTTACAAAAATTTTATTCACTTTGGAAAAAGGTGAATCTACAAAATGTCTCTTCACCATAACAATCTCTGACGATATTTGTGATGAAAGGAAGTGAAACAGCAATTGTAATATAAACAAAAGTACAAGGCTGGGATGCAGTAATTCCACAAGTAATTAATTCCCTAATAACCAAATATACTTCACTTTATTTCCATAGAATCAAAAAATAATAATTACAAAGTTTGAAAATGAAAAATAAATTGTTTAAATAAAGTAATAACATAAAACTATTTATAATAATCAAAAAGAATAACTATCAAATTGTAGCAATTGTTGGCCGTTAGAATTGATGAGAAGTATCTGTTGACTATGTCTTAATCTGTATTTTGTTTTGGAAATACAAAATACCGATCAGCCAACCAACAGATACTTCTCTTCAAAAAGAATAATCATGAATAGAGTAAGTAGGACTGAATTGTAAAGGAAGGGATCTTCCAAAATTCTGTGAAAAGGTTTTAGTGAAATAACGGTGATAAAAAAAACGGTACGGTTATTAATGAAGTTAAATTCTTGTATCAGAACGTTTACTGATTGGATCATTTAGATCATTAGTACTACCGCTTAACCGGTTCGATTGATGAAATAAATGTAACCTGCCTACGTAGAATGTCGTTTTGTCTGTTAACTGCATTTTTCAAGATATTTCTTTTTAGTATTTTTATTTGGATAGAAATCGATGCAAATAATGTTTGTCTACTGGGGTCATAATTAACATCCTTTCTGCTACCAATCTTTAAGTGTATGCTATTAAATACTAAGTAAATATATTAAATAAATATTAAGTATATACTATTAAAAAACTGCCCTTTGCAATTCCTTTTTCTTCAAATATGTTAATGACTGTTTAACTGCTGTCCCTAAAGAACATATCCATATCATCTTGAATACCTTTAATACACACCATCCCGTTTACACTTTAAATACGCAATAGATATAGATAAAAAAATTATTTTTTTATACATGACGATTATCCGTGAAGAAAATGGTTCTCTTATTACCAACAAGTGCATGAAATCCATACGTTCTGATAGATTCCTCCATTTCCGTTCCAATCATCCATATAATCAAAAAATCAACTTTGTTAAATATTTTTCTGAACGTGTACCTCATCTTAGCCATCCACGTTCCTATGAGGACAACAAATTAAAATTATCCAAGATATTTAAAAATAATAGCTATCCTCTCCATATAGTACAAATAATATTAGATCAACGATCCACGGATAATATGACCACCCTAATTCTCTCTACGCCATCACAGCAACTTCCAATATCCTACATTCTATCCCATAAATAGAGGGTCTACCAGAAAAAATAGCTAAAATCTTCAAGAAATATACCTTTCCATCGCTCACAAAAACTCCAATCCTCTAAAAATACTCTTTTCTAAAGTCAAAGACCCCACACACCCACAACTTTATTATCAGATGTAATTTATAAAATAAATTGTTTACATTGCTCAGCTACATACATAGGACAAACATTTCAATATTTAAAAAATAGACTATACCAAGATAATTACGACTGCAAAACTTAAAAAGTGACTGACATGACAATAGTACTAAGGAAACATTGCATACAAACAAACATGAATTTGAGATGGAAAACACTAAAATTCTCTCCATCAACAATAATAATAGAAAAAGAAATATATTGGACCTTCTCCTGGAAAATCTCCTGGAATTTCCAAAACAAAATACAGATTAAGACACAGTTTTCCCATCCGCTTTCCTAGCCCTTTATAAACCTTGACCCATCCAATGTCCGTAACACTTGGTGATGGTATATCACAAGTTAAACTATAATTTTTAAGAAATTCTAATAAGAAATTTTTGTAGGTACAATTTCCATATTTTACTCTTATATATGCCATATATTGTCAAAGTTTCAATAGTTATGATGTAGTTTCTGATCTGTTCTGCAGCAATAGTCAAAATAAATTTAAAATTGCTATATATATATACGTATATATACTCTTTATTTAGTTTATTTAAAAAAAAAAAAATTATTTGAAAATATTTATTTTAAATTTATATTTTATGTTGTTTTTATCTTGTTTTGTTCTGATTTGTATTAAAATCTTTGTACACATCCTGAAGAAGGCAATAATTTTGCCGAAACTCGGTAAAAATTTAAAAACAGTTTTCTTTATGACCGAACCTAAACATCTATCTTTACAACAGTGTATGCTATATTTGACGACTAATGTAAACTGTTTGAGAAAATTATCATTTGCATTTAAATATAATTAACTCATCAAAATAGTTATTTTTTAATGTAAGGCGCTTCAACAGCTGTTGTGATCATTGGCCCCCGGAGACTTCTTAATGCCGGCCCCACGGGCAGTGTTCGCTCATTGTAGACCATACTGTCCACCACCAGTACAATGGGCTATAGAAGGAAAGAAAATTAGTGAGAAAAGATTTTTGAGAAATAAGCTAGAATAAATGCTGAACACTCTATAATGAAAGAGAGACACAAAACTGCCAGGACTTTACCTGTATAATAGAAATTATTTAGCGAGAGATTTAGACTGAGTGAAGAGAAGGGTATCGCTGACACGTTATTGTAAACTGTTGTAGGAAAACTGTTCCCTGTAAGGCTAGCTCGGCTGTATATAAATATATATACACAAACTCCCAACCTAGTCTGGCCTAAGTGAGTGAGACTCCCAATTTGGTGTTTCCCTTCGCTCTTCGGATTCTATTACAATCACATAAAGCTGTAGATGCTTCTAGGAAAAAAAATATAAGGGAGCTACTGGACTCGAACTTTGGACTACTTATGGGATTCCAGCGCGCTACTGCTGGAATAAATCGTTATTATTTATACGAGTTATAGATCAATGTGACTCCTCGCGCGATGTTCTAGTGGCTAGCGCAATCGCCTTTCGTGCAAGAGTTCGATTCCGTGCATCGTTATAAAAAGTGGGAAACTACAATAGTAGCGTCCTAGGTAGCGAAGGCCGGAACTAAACGGCTTGGGAACTTCGGCACGCTCCCTATTCAAATCGCCGTCTGTCTGGCAAGCCTTGGCTGTTGCGCTATAGGGATAGGTCAATGTGAAAGCTAGCTTCCCCTATAATCGCTCTCCACTCGCCCTAATCAATGCCTTGCATCGCCAATCATCCATTCCCGTCCTCCAGATCCTGTAGCCATCATTTCCTTGGGCATTCTTCTATTACCGGTGAAATAGTATCTCATTTTTCTTTTAGGCATTCTGCTATTAAACAATCTTTCATCGCTAAGCTAATTCTAGCTTTAATAAACCTTATTGTATCTTTATGTTTCATAAGTCCGTCTAATTCTGTGTTGGTCCTGATACGCCATATGCCCATCCACACAAAATATGTCTTTGGATCTTTCTTTCAATTATTCTCAAGATCTTCTAGTCAGTAACTTTAAGATAAGTGACGCTCTTCACTGATTCAAATACGTATAAATCATGGTGCATGTTCTGGGTCTTCTTCTTGCTTCATATCAAACCCAACCTAAAAATGATCGAAGAAAATCAAATTAGCAGCACAATCAGGTTCAATACGTATAAGAAAAAGGGATGCCCTCTTGGGGAACCTGTTTAATTTAGAACTACACAAAGCCTTAAGAAGTATGACCAAAGGAAGAAACAGTTCTTGTTAACTATTTGGATTGGCCAATGACGTTGAGCTACAGAGGAAGGAAACACAAAACATTAAAGAAAATATTAAAAGATCAAAATAGTTATTATTTGTTTTAAATTAATGAAGTTGATGTGACTGTAAATTTATAGGTAGGTTTGTTTATGTTTGAGATAAAAATATCTAAAATGGGAATAAGCGCGCAGAAAGCTTAGATTGCGTTTTCTTATTCTTACCTGAAAATATGTAAGGAAGATTTGTCAAAATTTTTCATTATCTGGCATTTTTTTTTTTCAGTTTTTACGATTTCATCCCTGATATAAGTTTGTAGGATTACAATATTTATTTCAAACATTTTTTAAAAACTTGATTTTATAAGGATTCCGGAAGAACTATGACAACTTTGCAACTGCCATTTTAGTAATGGTCAAATTTAAATTTAGTCACCTCTCTTCTCTATTCTCATCTAAGAGTAATATATATGCCAAGCTCTCAAGAAGTTCGCAATTAATTCTAAGAGTCCTGTTTGTCGTGCTACGAAAAATCGTAGAACATTAGAAAAAAAAAAAAACAAACAGAAAAATTGCAATTCTAGTGTGATGGATGCAAGAAATATAAAAATATATTTAATTTCAAATAATCAAAATTATGAAGAAAATGTGACATTCCCTTGGCAAAAAGGGTAACCCAGGTAGAAGACCACCACTGTCTTTTAGAGTTCATGAACCTTGTTAGCATTGTGTACCCCTTCTTCTCACAGGGAAAGATTTGAACGAACAATTACAAGACGTTCCTTCAACAGTACTCTGAGCTAGACATTTACCAGAACATTACTTCAGGAATCGCTTTCCTAGAATCAGTGCAGTTCCACGATATATTAATAAGTTTATAATATCTTTGCAAATAACTTGTAGTTATTATTTTATTAGAATATATTTATTGTTAGCAGTGGTGACTACTTTCTTATTTCTGATATTTCTCTCTTAAACATTTATACTTACAAAGCCTCTTTACTAAACCGCTCGTGCTATACCAACTAGTACTAGAAACACACAACAACTCAACACACCAAAAACATTTCACTAGCAACAGAATCCAAACATGGAATTCTTGCAAAGAATTAAATATTCTTATTAATATTGTATAGAAAATAGAATCCATAAAATATACTTTAGAATCCTTAATGTAAATACGTTATTGACGCATCCTCTAAGAATTGTAAAAATTAAAATTGTTTCGTCACATTTTGTGAGAACATTTATTTCAAGATTATTCTGAAAGCGTTAAAAACTACTTTCTCATTCTTAGGGGGCGTGTATTTCCGGTGAAAACTTGGTATTTAGAATTTGACCGGATCCTAATGTCAATATTAATTGAAATTTTTCGAATATCCGCTTCTTCGTGATTAATCCCTTTTAAATTATTCAAATAATACTGTAAGCTTTTGCTTCATGAAAGAAGTATGAAAATGCTTTAAAATAAACTATCAAAGCCATAGGATTAAGTTGAAATTAGCTGCAGCTCGTTGGTGCACCTGAATAGAATTTGTGAATGGATTCAGTGTCATGAAAAGGTATTTTTGCTTAGATTAAACATAGATCTACGACACAATGAAATATTTCTCGTAACAAAATAAGAACGGAACGAAATAAACAATATTTATTGTTTCGGTTTCGAAACTGATTCAATTTTCGAAATTGAATTTTCATCGGAAACACATGTTTTGATGAAATCTCTTCAGTGTGGAAATAAAAATGTTTGTAGAGAATGATCAATAAGTGTGGGCGTAAGATTGTACAAAATATCTCCAAAACGAAAAATCAACAGAAAGCTTAAATATGGTGTACCACATCACTTACGACATTTTCGGCCTAAATCCAACAAACCGGAAGTGACGTTTTTTAGATTTTCTCGAAAACTGCTGCAAATGATTTTTCTTGAAACTTTGTATATTATCTGCATACGTAAGTGCCTATTACTTTCATTTGAAACATTTTTTGGGGGGGGAATTGTTTTTTTCTAGAGATGTTCTAGGGGAATAGTAACGTTAAGCTTTACTCTAAATTATCATGTCAGTACAATGTATAGTTCTTACACCTACATGATATTAATGTACTGAAAAGAAGAAGTTAATATTTGATGTTATTAACTAATTACTTTAATAACTAATTAATATTAATAAGGGACTTCCTTTCCAAAAGGATCTCATGGGGTCTGTGTTTACCTGAATTTGGAAAGGGTTGTAATAAAAATAAATAAACAGATATATAAAAAGAAATATACATATAATTAAAAAAAATCTGGTGTGAAACACTCACACAACTTTCTCTTTGTCGAAAATTTAATTCGTCGCAAACTGAAAAACCTGTTCAGTAAAAGCACACTTCCGGTTTACTAATTTCCTTGAAACTCAGAATTTTTTAGCCATCTATTTATTTCTAAATAATTTTCTTTGGATGATAGAATCGTATAATCAACAGTGATAGCACAGAGAAAAACATAACACCACCCCTCCACCAAAAGTGCCCTTAATGAATTTTTCCAGAGAAATATTTTAAATAAAAGTTGTAGATCTTTGTATGTGTAGTTGATTAAACAAGTTTAAAGAAAATCATCGGAACCATTTTAAACTCGTAATTTAATTATAATTAATATTATTTAGATGACAGAATTGTATAGTAAGCTGAAATAGTACTTTAAAGGAAACCTAATCCCATCCCTTCCGCAAAAGTGCCCTTAAATGAATTTTACCGGAGACCGGATGTTTTAAATAAACGTTGCAGCTTTTTGTATGTGAACTTGATATATCAAGTTTAAAGAAAATCGCCGGACTCATTTTTGAGAAAATCGCAAAAAAGTAAAAAAAAAAAAACTTGTAAAGTGGTACTTCCGGTTGAGGAATTTTGAAAGATAACGTACGGTCAGATCCCATGGTAATACCTAAATGGAATATCAAGTTTCAACTTTCTACGGTTTTTCGTTTTTGAGCTATCTCTAACAAACATAGACACACACACACAACAACACACACACAGGCATTTGCTAAAAACCACTTTTCTGGACTCAGGGTACCTCAAAACGGATATTTCCACTGAAAACTCGATATCGAATTTGACACGATTACAATACTTTCTCTTACTAGGAGTAAGAGAAAGTAAAAATGGAAGTATATAAATTATAACACAATATATGATAGTCAAAAATGTAAATAATATTAATATCAGATTTCGGATATATATTTACTTACAAGTTGCTAGTGACTCTAATTTGAAGGTTGGACTCTTGAATTTCGTCTAGCCCATACACCACTTAACTAGACCATGAACACTTTTTATCGGCCGCAAATTTGATCTGGTCTTTTCCTCAAATCCACCTTACATATCTTTCCTATACCCCGGGAGAGCGGATGGAAGGGAAATTCCGTTTCTTCTAATCATAAAAGTTGGGCAGCTAAATTATGACCTACTTAACTGTGTGCCCTCACGTGTTGGTCTAGTGGCTAGCGCACTCGCCTTTAGTGCAAGAATTCACGGTTCGATTCCCGTGAGGTCAAAATCGGTGTTGACCCAGCATCGTGATAAAAAGTTGGAAGCTACGGTTAGTAGCGCCCTAAGTTGCGATAGCCGGACTAAACGGCATGGAAACTACGGCGTGCTTACCACATATCCCCCAATCAAATCGCTCTCTGGCAAGCCTTGGCCCTTCATGGGCTGTTGCGCCATAGGGTTTAACTGTACCTTTTTTACTTCCCCGTGTAGGTCCCGGGGTAGAATAGGCCTATGGTATACCCTACCTGTCGTAGGAAGCGACTACAATGGAGACCCTGCACTAGACAAGTTATATCTTCTAATAAAATATGTATGAATCCTTGTGTGGAAAGTAAAAACTAGTTGTGTCACTCTTACTTCAACAACTAGACATTTTGGCGTAGGCTTGTGGCGAAGCCATCGCCCACCCTGCGGGGTGCAATCAACCTCTGGCTCTCCATGTTGGAGATTCCCTCCACCAACCCATCCTGATCCTTTCCCCTTGCAGGGTTGCCTGCAAGTTAGCTGGGTTACTGAAACCTCTGAGCTTGAGGCAATGGGCAGGAATCAGTAGATGGACATTAGATCCATCAGGCGTGCGATCAGTCATGCTAGCTCGTTAAAGTTGAAATACTGAACTACGGTGCAAGCTACTTTCCGAGCCAATTGCTTGCAATTGAGGTAGGATTCGTAGTGGCCGTGGTTTAACCAATGACTCCAATGACTGAGGTCATGAACTGAGCGGGAAGAGACTCGCAATATAAAATTAACCCCGGAGCCAGCCCGCCCGCTGCTGGAAGCGATTTGCTGGGTGTGCGCGGTTCACTAGCGCCTGCTAGAGAATGCCTTCTCTAGCTTCTGGTAGTAGAGTGTGACCACGTTGTGGGATCACTCTGCGCGCTGGTTGAGCGTATCTCAACCTGCCCTTAAATGGATCAAGCTGGGAAATGCTTTGGCACTTCGACTATGGTCGGGCATTGCACTAAAAGTCCTTCCAGGTGGTGACATCCCATTTTTGTTAAACGATCCCGTTGCTTGCAACGGGGGACCGGTAAACCCGAAAGGGTAGGTACCTTTTGAGCTATAGCTATTTTTGTACTATAGTACAAGAACGAAATAGAAAAATAATAGTTCTAAAAAATAGTTTAGAATATTTTATAGTATCAAAAATCTAGCTTTGTTAATATTTTAAATGTATCTTGGTGCAAGGATAGAGCCAGGTATACTAACTTGGGGTCATTGCTATTAGGCAAACAAAGGCACAAAAACTAGTTAGGGTAACTCTTTTGTAAAAGAAAATTCCCCCGCTAGAGAGAACATTCCTTAGGACAGTCTGCCTTCTGCCTTCAAACAAGAATCTGCATTCTGCTTTCAAAGCCAGAACACTTCAGGAAATGCTCTCTTCAAATCAGTGCCAGATATAAGTTAAAATATAAGAGCCTTGCATTTATTCTAGATATACATCTGATTTATAATTGTGATATTGTAAAATACTTAAATTTACTAAGAGATAATATATTTATCTTAAAAACAGTGGTGATCTCTTGATTATTCTTTACCTATTAGTTCGGGTACTTCTATCTTTACCTCAAACATACTTACAAGCCCTTTTACAAAACCGCTCAAGCCACTACAAATACACATCACCATTACATTTCAGTACTACACAATCTACAAAAAAAATTCAAACCTTAAGTAATATAATAATTTTATTTGAAAATTCACTCTTTTAATATATTATAATCATGATATAAATGTAATTATAATATCTTTCCAGTTGTACACATTACAACACATTAGAAGTATTTGTGGTGAAATGCGTTTAACAAGAAATGCGCCTTTCAGAATATAATTTTCTCGTAAACGACCATAACGATTTTCTTATACTGTACAGATCTAAACCAATCAAATTTATTTAAAATATTCATCCTGAACAAATTGATTTTAAATAATTTTGCGAAATATTTTGGCGTTAAATTTCAAATGTTATATGGGCTTAGTTCAATGTTATTGGCACTCCTTTCTGAACTACCATGTAATCACCTTCACTTCTACCATTCACCGATACTCTAAAATTTTGTAAAATTGAAAGTTTAAAGAAAATTTATTTTGTCTGTAATTAATGAGAGAAAATCGTCTGAGTGTTACACACCAGATTTTTTTTTTCTTTTTTTTTTAAAAAAAAAAAAGATAATCAATAACACGATAAGAAATATTACTTATTCTTTGTGAGGAATGTATATTTGTATATACAAGTCACGTTACTGTAGTTATTAGAAGTAGGTGTTGGTGGTGGTTGATCTAAAAGACAAGATAACGAAGTGTCTTGAGGATAACAGTTATCTGAATGGAGCAGTTAGCCACAGCAAGTATCAAGGTTAAATTATGTATTATTTTATACTAATATCTAAGACACAAGTGCATCATCATTTAAATAAAAACTTCTTTTCATTTCTTCTTTTTTACTAAACTTCCATCTTCCCGTTGTTAGCTGGATCTTTATACATATTATGTATATACTAACTATACAAGCGCTCGCAACACAACACACACACATACACTCACAAATTGTACTCCTATCTTTGTCTGTAGTTACTATATGAAGAAGAGGAGGGGAGACTACGTGTAATGGAGGCTGAGGAGTTTGAGCATGTACAGATAAGAACTGACTCTGCACACGTACAATAACACAAGTGAAATTGATACGTTCCCTAAGTAGAAGAATACAAGACTCACTTACAACATTTCTATGCACTGAATAATGTCATATAACATAATAACCGTTGTCGTAAGGAAGAGACTTGTACAATCATTTTCTCTCTCTCTCTCTAATATATTATATGACAATGCGTTGTCTACATGTTCTTTTTCCGACTATTACATAGTCACAAGTACAAACTAAACATTATTTGCCAATGATATTATTTGACATCATTTCTTTGTAGCCCTAGTCATTAATGTCTTTTTTAACTTTATTAACTGCTGTAAGAGGGAGTATTATGGCCGTGTAAAATTTTTCCAAAAGGAGTTTGCATTAGATATATTTGTTTCAAATTGTCCTGGATGCGTACAAATGTTTATTCCAAATGGACTATTTGTGTGTACGCTGGCTTTTTTTTTTTTTTTTTTGTAGAACAAAATATGTGAACGAATATGACTTATGTTTTTAATCTTCTCTTACTCCTGGTAAGAGAAAGTATTGCGATCATGTCAAATTTAGGAAAGTGAATTTTCACCGGAAATACATGTTCTGATGTGGTGTGTAATAAGGATCCGAAGAGTGGAGGAACACAAAAATGAATCAATCTACTTACCTGCTACATAGGCCAGAGAAGTGTGGGAGATTATATTAAAAACAGTTATGACCAGTTAACAACCAATCAGCAACCTACTACCTTCTCATTACTCAGCCAGTCTGTCTCTCGCTACCTAACTTCTATAGACTTGTAAAATTTCTCAAAACCCCGTTCTCTCGAAATTCTTTCTCCTTCTCCATTGACGTTGTAATAGGATCCGAATACTGGAGAAACACAAGATTTGTATCAATCTAGTTATTCACTACCTAGGCCAGACTAGAGTGGAAGATTCTACTATATACAGGGTGTCCCATTTAAACAGGCCACTTTTGAAATAACTCTTAAACGAAGCAAGGATATCTAAAAAGTGAACATAACGTTTGTTGAAGTATTTTCACTCTAGTTTATGATGGTGTTAATGTTTTTTTGATTTTATTGCCGCCTTCCACCTTAAATCGGTAGTTGAAAGTGATGATTTCCTTTTGACCCCCACTTTTTACTATTGTATTGAAAACTATTACAAAAAATGAAGAAAAATGCTGTTAATTTCACTTCAATATTTCAAACTGTTACCGAGATATTCAACCATAAAGCTATACAAACCCGTTTTATCAGGACTTATAACAAAAGTTTATGCAGCGGTGCTACTCATTTCTGCTCTCTAGAGCCTAGAAGACGTAATGCTGGTCTTCTATTCTTAAAAAAGCTCTTGAATGGTGAAATTGATTGCATGTCGCTACTTGCTGCCATTCCTTTTCATGTACCACCTCGTTGCTTGTGCAGTACTTCGCATTTCGTGGTCCCTGCCGTTAAGACTCATATTCAACGCTGACATAACTTGTAGAATATGCAGGTCATGGAATGAATGAGTATATTCCTAGTGATGTGGATTTCCAAATGGCGTCTGGACTTTTCAAGAAACATTTGTTCACTACTTGAAGTTTTATTGTTAAATGTGCATGTATTAATACATGATTATTATCTTTATGTATCACTTGTAATGACTTCAACCATAAGGCTTATGCCTTTGTTGATAAAAGAAAATAAAAATAAAATAAAGATTCAATTTTCGTCTTTTTTTCCTATTTTTAAGTTTCCTAAACTAAAATTAAAAGCGGATTTTCTTATTAATTTCAAATAAATAAATGAATTCAAATGCTGATAAAACTTAAAGGCTATTTTTAAAGCCATAAGGGACTTAAAAATCAGGGAAAACATAATTAAAACAAAACAATTTTCCATTTAAGGTCCTGGCGGAAGGTGTGGGCCAATAGTTTAGTCTTCAACCATTCCGCACGATCATTAACAGACAGATGTTCAGTAACCGCTGGATCGGGAAACAGGGACCGGTAAGCCGGCCTTCTAAATCGCTAGATTTAGCTCCTCTTGATTTCTTTCTTTGGGGATATCTCAAAAAAAAAAAATTATGCCAAGGAACCACAACTTCAGAAGCCCTTAGAGAAGATTTAATCCAAACCTGCTTAGCAATTCCCGCAGACATGATACGATTAGCAGCTTCATATGTTGGGCAGCGACTGCGCTTGTGCCGTTTAAGCCGAGGAAGTCATTTTGAATAAATAGGAAATATTTTTTTATCGATTTTTGTAAATAAACTGGAAAATTTTGTTTGTTTTAATGATGTTTTACCTGATTTTAAAGTCCCTTATGGTTTCAAAATAGTTTTTAAGTTTTATCAGCATTTGAACTCACTTATTTATTCAAAATTAATAAGAAAATCCGCTTTTAATTTTAGTTTATGAAACAAAGAAATAGGGGAAAAAAACGATGAAAATTGAATCTTTATGGTTAAATATTTCGGCAACGGTTTGAAATGTTGAAGTGAAATTAACGGAATTTTTCTTCAATTTTTTTTTTTTAAATAGTTTTCAATACAGTAGTAAAACGTGAGGGTAAAAAAAAAATCGCCACTTTCAACCAGCAATTTAAGGTGTAAGGCGGCAATAAAATCATAAAACATTAACACCATCATAAAGTAGAGCGAAATTACTTCAGCAAACGTTATGTTCACTTTTTGATATCTTGCTTCGTTTGAGTTATTTCAAAAGTGGCCCGTTCAAATGGGACACTCTGTATATACAACCGAGCTAGCCCTACAAGAGGAGTTTTACAACATTTACCACCGGTTAATAACCAGTCAGCAACCTATTCTTCACTTAGCCGGTCTGTCTGTCTCTCTCTCTCTACATATATATATATAGATATATATATAAAATATATATCGCTACCTAACTTCTATTTGAAGTCCTTGCAGTTTGTGTGTTTTCTCATTGTACAATGTTCAGATTATATTCTAGTTTATTTCCTCCTCACATGCATTATAAAGTGTGGGACTAAAAATAAAAATCGCTGGACCAAATTTGATATGCTATGTACCCTCAACCTCATCTGACTCGAAGTTTCTGGTCAGTCTTGATGATTGATTTTACAGATTGGTTACCTCGTTGAAAAATCTGTTTCTAGATTTAAAAGACTCTTGATGGTTTGTAAGATTCATTTTTTACAGAATGTCGCTTATTCATTTCTTGAAGACTGATTAGAGATTTGTTATCTCGTTGAAAAACTATTTTAAAATATGTTGTATTTTTGTTGAAGGCACTTGGGTTTTTTGTAAGAGTATCGAGGCTAATTGTGTTCTTGTATAATTCTGGCCAAAAACCTAGAGATTTAAAGATAAATATTATGTGCAATTAAAAAAAAAAAATACAGTATCATTCATCGTACTCAAGGGAGCCAAATGCCATAAATTTGGAAAACCACAACTGCAGAACTCGATTTCTTTACTGGGGTAGTGTACCCATAAACAAACGTAACAATCGGTGATCTATTGTTTGGCCTTTGTTACGTAAAATACTGAAAAGTTTTTTGTTTTTTTTATTTACATATAGCACGCAACAGAATTGTACTGATTTAATATGTTTAACAAAAAAAAAAATAATAATAATAATAAACAAAGATCAATCAAATATTATTGTTTTAAACATACTTATTTCATAATACGTATCTTAAACTTTTAACATTAATGTCAGAAAAATAACTTTGTTGATAAATACATATAATCTGTTAGTCTGATTTAAATAATCAGATTTTCAAGGACGATTAAACATGAAAGAATTTCTATTTTATTTTTATTTTTTTTTTATTTTTGTGCAAAGCCTTTAGGGTATATTTAATAATGTCTTTTCTCGTCTAAATAGTACACTATGATTTGCGGTAAGTTAAAAAGGCAAGATAGATGATATGCGCGCTTTAGTTAGTTATATTATTATGAGCAGTGGCCACGGCGCTACTGTAGCCCAGCACCTGGGAGGAACCCATCGTAGATCATAGCCCAAAGGCTTTAAAGAATATTGTTGATATCATCAGCCTCTTAAAAGCCTTATTGGCCAGGTTTATAGATGATGCTAGAAAATAATCATAAGACGACCTCTAAAGTTAGCGGAAATCAAAAAAAGTTTTTTTTTTAATTTTTTTTTTTTTTTTTAATTCAAGTATAGAAAGAGAACAAGAAAATAAGATACGAGCAACATAATTTCGATTGATCTTTCCCTACCTGTCACATTATTGATTCAACTGCCGCAGGTTATAAAGTGTTCAAATTTATAATCTAGTGTGACCTAGAGCGGAACTTGACCATAGTATATACAACTATGAATTATATATTTTTATAATGATTAAAATCATATCGAAATATAATAGTGGTCAGGCCACATGTTTAAAATATTATTTATTGTACTATAATGGATCTTCTTTCAAAACAGGATCAAATTTGCTTATTACTCTGGTCTATATTTGTTACAGTTAATACTTATTAATGGTAAAGACAGACACGGCGGTTTTAACCGAAGCGTTTCACGAGTAGGAAACGTTCTAACAAACCACACTGAGCTGTTCTATTAAGCGATTTGTGCAGTGATCGATGCGGTTTGCAGTAAGGAGGACGTGGTGTATTAGTCAAAATATTACCCAAAGTCAGCCGAAAGGTGTTTTAACGTGTTCAGATGGCTCTTTACAGACACCGATTCAGAAAAGCTAATAAACGTAGTAGATAATCGACCGGCACTTTGGGATATGTGGAAAAAAGCATCATTCTTTGTTAGCTTTTCTTGGCAAATTGTGAGTTACTCATCCAAAGGTACTTCGCGACTTCCTAGTGAAGTTGAAAAATTTTTTTCATCGTCTCTTTGCCGTCGTTTTTGCCCTGAAAAATGCCCCTTTAAGTTTAAAAAATTAGACCCCCACGTGTTGTAAGGAAAATTTGCCTTTTAACAACCCAAACATGTGTTGAAAAAATGTGAATACATCCAATTATCAAAGAGAGGCAACAAAAAGTGTATTTGTTTGCTTCTTCCATTACTTCTCTCGTTACATACAACACTGTCCATAACCAGACAGTGAGATGTAGGAGACATTGTAGGTCGTGAAAATCTGAAGACTAAAAACCGGAGGTCTAATTCGAGCACGGTACCCTGAGCTAATCATACACTTTAGTGGTAAGCTTAGACGTTATAAAATCAATTTTCCTAGGAAAATGTTTCAAATGAAATTAGAGAATATGTGAATGTGTGCAGGTAGTGTACGAAGTTTAAAGAAAATCGTAAAACTAATAAATAAAACATTGAATATAGTCTCACTTGTGGTTGATGAAATTTGATCGAAATCTTCGTGTCAGGGGAGTTGTGGTACCTATATATACTAGAAATTAAGTTTGAGCTATCTAAATTTTTTCTGTTTTTTGGGGGGAGATAGTTTCTTTTACACACACACATACAGATCATTTTTTTGTTCACCATCTAAACAAGTATTTCCGGTGAAAACTCAATTTTGAAACTTATACTTGACCATTGATAAGGGGAAGTATAGAAATATTTAAAAAAAAACAAAAAACAAACACTACATTATTTGGTAAACAATTCCTTAAAACTTAGTTGATAAAATCAGAAAAAATATTCCTCTTGAGACACAATACAACAACATACCAATTGTATGCTAAATATACTAAAAAGACAAAATATTTTGAATTAGTCCCATTCTTATTCTAAAAAGAAGATATAAAACATTTTATTACATCATTATCCAATTCATTGGTGAAATCAATACTTAAATCGAAATTCCAATAATGAAATAGATATTTTTAATCAAATAACTTTAGAAGCTAAAGAATGTTTTGATTAAATGGTAGGATAAAGATATTTACTTTGTTTATTTTTTTGTTTTTGTTTTTTTTAACGGTTAATCTATACTCAATAATCTTTCATTCACATATTTATAATTTTTCAGATTAACAGACTTTTCCAATGGACTTAGATATCTTACACCGCGTGTAGTTCTTATTTTATCGCCATATCTTCATCAGCATACATAACATCTTTACCAGTTAATGTTAAGTCCATTCTATATTTAATTTCCTTAAAGTCCAAAAGCTATATTTACTTTTCTTAATTTCTGTTTCAAGATCTTCCTCCCCCACATAAGACGTTCCAGTATTTGTCCAGCTCTATTTTATGCTTTTCTTTTTTTTTTTTTAGATAAGTGAATTTCATCTTTCGAAAGAATCGTTCTGAATAGTTGTTGCAGTTTCGTCAGCAGAGCTACAAAAAAACCATCAGAGTCTTTTTCCGTTATAGTTTGTTTCATTTCCTACGTCATTGACGTGTTTCAGGCGTTGTCCCATCTTCGAGATATCTTGATAAAACAGTGTGATAACAAAGATTTGCACAAGCAATAATCAGTTGATACATTGTTTTCTGGGAAGTGTTTTATTTGGAACTGAAATGTTAGTCCAGGAGATTGGTGTGATGTTTTGTTGTGTTTGTAGTATCTTGTGGCTTGAGCGTTTGGTAAAGGGGGCTTGTGTGTATGTATGTGTAAAGACAGAGAAGTATTAGAAATAAGAAAGAGATCATCACTGTTTTTGAAATAAATATATTTTTTTCTAAATGAATTTAAAGACTTTACAATATCACTATAATAAGCTTATTAAATCAATTGTTTATCTAGTTTCAATGTTAAACTCTTATAACTGGCACTGATGCTAAAAGAGAGACTTCTGAGACAAGTGTTCTGGTTGAATGTCTAATTCAGACTAATCTCGTTGAGAGCAGAATTTAGACTTTCCCTTGAAAGAATGCCTTCTCTTGGTAGTTCAAATCCTCCCCTGTAAGAAGGGGCAAAAAGACAAAGCTGAATAAGTTCTATGAACTCTTTTGTAACGGTGTCTTCTACCTGGGTTTACCCTTTTTTTACTAACCAACTTGCATTTTTCTCTCTAATCATAATTTTCGTCAAATTATATATATATATAATACAATTTCTGGCATCTATTACAGAACATTTTTGCGAAATAAATGATTTCTAGATGGAAGGCATGATGAAGGCGTATTAGTTTAAATTTAAAACTGCTTCTGCAAGCTTTGTTGAGTTTGTTGGTTGAGACAGAGAGTGTTACACACAAGTCCCCTGTTACCTTTTTTTTGGAGGGGCCAACCCAACAATACATTATTTTACATTGCAGTTTCAAAGAAAATTTGTTGATTACTTTGTATTTAGGTGTGTAATGGCATCCAGCAGAAAGGAGAGAGGCTCTCTCTGGTTAACAGAGACTACTCTCTGACTTAGGCAGCTAGAGTGGGAGTACCTATGTATATAAGCCAGTGGGAATCTATCTAAAGGATATCTATCAGATTCAACCTATACATCGCATCGTGTCATATCTCTACTCCCACCTTTTATTCTATCAGTTTCATTATAAAGTCCAGTGCAGTTAGTGTTTATAGCTAAATTTAACAGTGTCTTCACATCTCGTTCATTAATCAAACCTAATTTCTCTCCTCAACACATCCAACAGAGAGAAGAGAGGCTCTCTCTCTGGTTAACAGAGACTACTCTCTGACTTAGGCAGGCTAGAGTGGGAGAACCTGTGTATATAAGCCAGTGAGAATCTATCTAGGGGATATCTATCAGATTCTCATGGCTTATATACACAGGTTCTCCCACTCTAGCCTGCCTAAGTCAGAGAGTAGTCTCTGTTAACTAGAGAGAGAGCCTCTCTTCTCTCTGCTGGATGCCATTACAGGAGTAATTGGAAAGTGGTTTAAGTAGATCATACCAGATTTTTTATTTGTTATTTTCTGTTTTAAGTAAAGACCTTGTTATGTGTCAAAACCCTGTAGTCCATCAGTGTGAAGACAAAAGGAAATGAATGCACTTTGCGACAGGCAGAATCTTGGTGAAATTAGCGTCGGGCATTTTTTATATTTACAGTTTCAAAGTGTATAGTTATATTCAACATTATTAAAAAACACGAACTTGTAAAAGAATAATTTTCAAAGACAATAATAGACAAAGAAAAAATGTTTCATTTTTATAGATAGTTAATAGTTAAAATTTGTTACGGGTATAATCATTAAAAAAAATTATCATTATTTTTCTCTTATAAAGTATTAATTAGTGTAATAAATTTTTGCTAAGTTAATATTATTTAATCTTTCAACAAAATTTATAAATTAGTTACTTTATAAAAAACATTTATATTAACCATGTATAATAATATAGTTTATATTATAGAATATAGACTAAGATAAATATAGATCAATATATGAACTTTTTAATGTATATTCTTTGTACGTTAAAAAAATGTTGTCAATGATAAAAACTTGTTAGTTAAATGTTATTTTAGTAATGTGCAATACATTAGTTATCTCATTGATTAATAACTGGAGGTTTTTTTTAAAAAAAAAAAAATAAATAAATAAATAAATTAGATTTATTTAAATATCGACGGCAACTCTTTATTATTGAAATGTTTACCACAAAGTAGTAAATAAAAAAATATAAAAAAGATAAAGGAAAACAAATCATTTTTTTTTTTTTTTAAATTAACCTTTAAAGGTATGAAACTTAATAAGCAAACAGTTACGACTAAACACGAAGTCCAATGTGACGATAGGGAAGACGGTCAGTGAAGTTGACCAGCGGTTTCACATCTAGCCAGTTCTGATAAAACTTCAACTTACTTCATCCAACATCGTACCTGTTGAATGCACTTAAATTCCCGTTTCTTATCCACACTTCCTTCACCCCACCAGTAATCTTTTGGTAAAGTTAGTAACACTTTTATAATTGATAAAATAAAAAAATAAAAATAAAAAAAATACTAGATCCAGACCACACTATAATCCAGATTTGTATTCACATTAAAGTGATTTATTTAGATCGGTTAATTTATCTACAGTTACGATGTTTGCATACGAATTAATAAAAAAATCAAGTGGCCACCCACGCTGATCCTATATAAAAAAAAAATATATATATATATATATGTTGTTTTTCAAACTATATAAAGTAATATTACATATTTGAGATAAAAATTACTTAATATATTAATTAATCTTAATTGAATAAATATTTTATGATTTTATTCTATGCCAGCTTAAAACAAACAGAATGTTAAAAATTAATATTTTCTTTTTTTTGCTTTAGTATTGCACGCTATTGAGCCAGTTACAAGTTATTGAAATTGTTCAGACAGAAATAAAATTATTTAGGTTAAAATTCTTGTTTTAATTAATATAAACACAAACGGTTTGATTTACAAAGAGAAAGTTTACGAAGGATGGACCATTTAGCTTTAGAATCGGGAGCATTGCAAAGGGATTGGTGGATGAAGAGAGACTTAGCTCGACGAATGGAGGACTGAGTAAGATTGCGTAAGTGTTTTGTAGGAGCTGTAATCGCCGGTGAGGCGGGTCTGTCTGTATTTCCGTCTGGCTGCTTCTCGTCTTTTTATCAGGGATTTAAGGTCAGGTGTGAGCCAGGGAGCAGGAGGGCGGCGGAAACGGCGGGCCTTTATCCATTGTCCATTCCAGCTACCACCTTTATGCCGATGACTCCCAGATTTACCTGTCCTTTAAGCCTTCTGATCTTCAAGATGCAATAAACAAGCTGCAGGATGATCCTAACAACATTAATTCGTGGGCAGTAGCTAACATGCTTTCCCTTAACCCAGACAAATCCAAAGCCATTGTCATTGGTTTCCAATTCCTCATAAACTCCACTGCTCCCTTCCCCACCCTTTTCCTCAACAACATCCCGATAAAATATTGTTCTTCTGTTAAAAACCTCGGAATCATCTTCGATCAAAACCTCTCCTGGAAAAATCACATCTCCCACATTAACCGCCAATCCCTATTTATCCTCAGACAGTTCAACATCTCCCGCCATCTCCTCCCAGCGAAGAAGACCCGTCAACTCCTTGTGACCTCCCTTATATTCCCCCATTTCGACTATAGTTGCTTAGTGTACGGGGGACTCTCTGGAGATCTCGAGGCCAAACTTAAACGTCTTATGAACTGTTTTATTCGTTTTATCCTCGGAATCCCCAGAGACTCCCGCATATCGCACTTCTACCACGAGTTGAACTGGCTCTTCCCTATCTATCGTCGCCAGTACTTCTTAGGCTCTTTACTCTTTCAAGTCATCCAATTTCAAAGACCCTCGTACATCTTTAAACTTCTGAAATTTAAATCGTCTGTCCACACCCGTAACACACGCTCCCGTCCTTCCGATCTTTATACTCCCTCCCACCATACATCCGCTTTTCAAAAATCCTTTGTAATCCGTGCCATCTATTTATGGAACTCCTTACCTTTGTCTATCCGTCGTGCCTCCACTATTGATACCTTCAAGTCCCGTCTTTTTCACCACCTCTTATCCTCACAAGTCTCTCCGAACCCTTAGAAGATTCCTCTCTCTCCTCCTTATCATTCATGGCTTAATCATTTTCAATAATTATTATTATCAATTATTACTAATGATATATACATAATTGTCAAGGCCAGACATACTAGGCCACTTGTATTTTGTATTATTGTTCCTAAGGGACTTATGTCCCGGAACAAGAATAAAATTTTTCATTTCATTTCATTACTTTCAAACAATACAGTGGTGTTAGAAAGGAAAGGAAAGGAAAACTTGGTTATTGTTTTCATTTCGGTGGATGCCACACATGTTCCAAGTTCCTCTCAAACTCCACATCTTTGATATAATGGGATACTGACTACATTCTTCTTCTTCTTACCTGGCATTACAACTGGGACCTGGGCTCCTCAATTGCCTTCGCCAGTCTTCACTATTTTGTGCGGCCGCCTTCCAGTTTCTTTATCAACATATTTCTAGCTTCTTCATTTACGCCGTCTGTCCATCACAGTTTGGGTCGACCCAAACTTCTTACTCTCTGCAATTTTTCTTCATTGATCATTCTGGGCCCCGCCCAACACAGGCTGCCAAACCTGATTATTTTAAATATGTTTGGCCCTTGGAATAAATCCATCGTCTCAGCATTTGTTCTTCTCCTTCAGATCAGATCCTATCTAATTGGGCCGTATATCGGCCGCAGGATCTTTCTTCGGAAAGTTTGCAAGGCCTTTTCATCTCCTTTAAAACCGTGTATGAGGACAGGCCGGACAAGTGCCTTGAAAAGAAAAAGTTTGCACGTAATATGCCGGTTGATTAGTTAAATCACTAATATTTACAGAATCGATGAGAAATAATTCCTTTTTTACGCGTTAATGCGAGATTCAAGGGAGGAATTTGGCAACTTCGTTGCCCATCACAGACACTTACACGCCCACTTTTAAACTATTCTACCCAAACGTAAACGTTGGAACGGTTGAGACAATTATTCCCGTACATTTATAATATTCTTTTGTGGATTTCACTACCTTTGGATACGCTCTGTTAAACTAAAAAACTAATCACTGAGCGTTGTTCTTACGAGGTGCAATGCTCCAGCGGACTCGCCATTGTTAACTGAATACATTTGAGGTTATGCTTACCAAATACTCTCGAACAGCAGATGAGAAACTAAGTACAAGGATGCCAACTTGATGCACTGAAACTATTGTATTGATTAAACAAACTTTTTCTGAGCTACGGCGATTTGTCTCGTTACTTATTGAATGAAGATCGTATGATTAACAATTTTCAATTCTAAATAGATGGCGTTGATGTTATTACTAAAAAAAAAAAAAAAAATAGAAATCTATAAAAAATAAAAAAAAGCTAACCTCTGGAAATACAATTTTGATTCATTTAAGAAAATCTAAAGAACGAAATACATATATAAAAAAATGATGCAAATAAAAATATGGAGGTAAAAAAAAATAATTCTCGTAAGGTAATTATTACAATTATGTTGGAAAATATTCTTTCAAAAATGGACCTTTTAATCATCGTTTAATAGATCTTGGCATTACATATAAATATAAAGATTATAATTGCTTATTTATAGAACATAAAGTTTACTGGAATGTGACTGCATTGATGTTATTCCAACAGCAGTTTGAAGTTAATCTTTGACTAAGATTACGTCAGAACCCTCTCTAAAATAAATTTGTCAAAAAAATATTTCAATTAAATGTGGCAGGTATATATCTAAGCAGCAGAGTTGGGTAGTACTTTAGTAGTTAATTAGATTTTTAACTGACAATAATTACTAGTTAAGTACTTGCCACTAACAAATTACAAAATCAAGTTAGTAGTTGTTTTTGCAATTATGTTTCACAACTAATAGCTAGAATGTAAAATTAGAATAGATAATTGCAAAATTCTAATTAATAGTTGTATTCCTATTACTACTAGGAAGAGGAAGTATGAAGATCGTGACATATTTTCCAAATTAAGTTTTCACGGTAAGTACAACATGTTTTGGGGTTCATTGAATAAAAAAAAAAAAGTATTTTTAGCGAATATTCTATTTGTTTATTGTGCTGGAAAGCTGTGATTGATTGTTTATTTGATTATTTTGTTTAACAAAATATTCTTTATGTATCTATACTATCTTACGATCATTCAACTCGTATTTTACCATTTCTTGTCAGTAACTATTTCACAATAACCCACAGCTGACACAATATTATTTCGCGCTGTTATAAATAAATAAATATAATAGCAAGATAGTATAAATAATAAATTGTACAGTGAATCTCCTTCAAACATCGTAGTTTAAGATTAGACCACCCCCACGTATTGGATGTTTCCATTCTTAAAGAAAATATGCCCTATAAAGACCCAAACATGTGTTTTTTCCCACTCAATTACCATCCCCCTCCCCCTTCCTGACCTAATTAGGGTATAACAAAAACAAAAACGACTAAAGACTAGTCAGTGTATAAACTAAATTTGCTCTGTGCAAATTTATGTTATCATACTATGGTTGACAAACGCATCCTGATTATGGGCGAACGCCCGAAACCGGTCGATAACCACAAAAAAGAAGCTGGCTATCACGGAAAATATCTCTGATTCTATATGTTTGTTTGTGAGTTTTAACAGAATAAAAGTTGCAGGAAGCCCCAAACTTACTTTTCCGTTTAGATACTATGACCGCATCGAAGATACGAAGATATTGGGAAAAATCCATCAACCGGAAGTGCCACTTTACTGAATTTTTTTTTTGTTCAGTTTTTTGTGATTTTCTTTAAAAACATTTCCAAAGTTATTGCTTTAAACTTTGTCTACTATTTACACACATAAATGCCTATCACTTTTATCTAAAAACATTTTCCCGGGAAAATTGATTTTTGGGGGTTTTCTGGGGGAATAGTAGCGTTATTCTTTCCACTAAATTTCCACTTCAATACAATCTAAATAATAATTATCAATACACTTTTTAATTTTTGAATTTCCAATTTTTTGGAAGAAAATCGCTTAACCGAAAGTGTAAAATTTTACAAAATAGGTGTTTAAATTTTTTTTTGGAATTTTCACGTAATGGAATTATTTTTTTTGCATAGACAGTATGTATCACTTTTATTTGAAATCTATGAACTGGAAAAATTGATAATAGAGGGAAATTTGGGGGTGGGTCAGTTAGTATATTATAAATTCAAAGTTTCACAAGCATTGTTAACATAGATCGCTCAACATAAAGTCGTTTAGGTACACAAGTAAAATACTCACTACCATTTTAATGGCCAGCCCAACTTAATATTGTAACTTTGATTTTTTTAAAGAAAATTACTTGATTAAATTGTATTAATTAGAGGACAAAGAATGCCGTGTGATTGTTTCACATCAGATTTTTGTGGTTACATTTGATTTGACGATATTGAATCGTGAATTTTTGAATAGTTATTATTCAACACATTCCTCCTTAAATTGGAATTATGCTTGGTTTTGATTATAAAGTACAAGATATTTCATGCCCTGACTGATCAAGTTTATAAATCTCTGATTAACATACGTACAAGAAATTTGAAGAATACCATAGGACAATAGTTTTGATATATTTTATATATTAATATCAAATAAAAACGAACAATAACATTATCAAACTATTGACGTGAAACTGATGATTGGTAGAATCGGTGAAACTAGCCGAAGTCATAGCGTTGGAAAAAAAATAATAAATTGGTAAAACAACTGGAAAAGCATTTCTGAAATAAATTCATTGAGAAAGTTGTTTTTTTTCCTAAATGTATCAAATAAAATCACTGATTTTTGTCAGAGTCGATGAGGAATTCGTAGGTAACATTAATTATATATTACAATATTAATTGTAATAAATATCCCCACAAACCAGCATCAAAAGATTAAACTTATACATTTCTTATTGATAATATTATGGAAATTAATCTTATTAATAATATTATGGATAATTGATGGACATATGTCTAATAAATATCTCAAAATATAAACTCAAAATTAACGTTATATTAAATTAATGGCATTAATAAGAAAGACAGAATAATAATAAATTGCTGGCAATTCTCCCAATACAAAATTATAAAATAAATAATTTTCAATATTAAGTCAACGTTTTTGCATAAACCACATTCAACAGGTTGGTCTAAATATGACTGGGCGTAAACCAGACAGTCGATGCGGATGGCGACAAGGTTACAGGAGCGATCAAATTCAGCTGCAAAAAAAAAAATGAATAAGAGTCGAAATAAATGATGCCACTAACCTTACTGCAAACGGTTGCACAGTAGCGGTGATGAAAGCTTGAATTGAAGGCTCAATAAGTTGAAGAAGCTGAAAGGGAAAAGAGATAAATAGGCGAAATGGGGTTTATGTGGCGTGAAGAGTGTGTGTGTGTGTGTGAGAGAGAGAGAGAGAGAAGATAGCGTGTTAGTAAGAGATGGGAGTTATTCCTTTATAGATATAACATAAAGGAAACTAGGTGCGGATGAACCCTAACAGCTAGAGTAACGGAGCTCTTCCAAGACCTGTTGCTGAGGTAGCAAGGTACGGCAGTCTTCCTGTGAAGTTATACACAAACTCGGTGCGGGCACTTGGAGAGGCGCGGAAGGCGTATTTCCACCTTTCATGGGTAATAGTACTGAATCTAATGTTAATGTTTGGCGAATATAAGGAAGAAACACTTTGCCGGTGAGCACTGACAATAAACACTTTTATACAGTGGAGAAGCGCGATAACTATTTTTTTTCGAAGTTAATTCGTCAGAATCAAGAGAACAAGTGAAGGGAATTTCTTAAAGAGATAGAAGATAGGATGGGGTGAAAACCACGACATAAAAGAAGCCGACAATCCCACAACCTAAAAAAAAAAGAATTGGAAAGTGCGGGAAAAGCCAGGTGGCAAAGTTTGAAAGAAAATTTATGTTTTAAGAATTTGCAAGGTTTTTAAAAAACAAATCAAGTCAACAGAGTTATAAAAATGAAATAGAGAGAAAAAAAAGCATGAGGTCTTAAAATCTTCAAAGGTGCCGCGAACGAACACAGTAAGTGTTCGCGGACATTACTATAACAACTAACAACGATGTAAAATTAACATATGCTATACTTACATTATTTTTTTTTCAACAGTTTTTTTCAGTTATATGTAATATTCAAATTGTATTTAAAAAAAAAAAAATAAACCTAGCAGCTTCTTCTTGAAAATGACATACACAATGTTGTCGAAACGTTGAGAAAAAAATATATACAAATAAAAATAAACAAGGCTAAAAGTTTATAATTTAATTAATCAAACATCACCCAAAAAAAATTTTTACATCAAACATATCTATAAAAATTTAGCCTAGAAAAGAAAGAAGGAAAAAAAAATCACCATGAATACCATAAATAATTTTTGTAGATTTTATTATATAACTGAGAATAAAAAATATAATGAAGCTAATCACTGAAAACAAAATATTTTGGTTCATTTAAGAAAGTCTAAAGAACGAAATGATCTATATACTAGAGTACTGTCAAAAAAAATGATTCTGTGATTATTCATTCTAGAAAAGTAAAACATATAAATCCCTTTAATAAATTTTTCAATAGGAACCTTTTATTAATAATTGTTAGTTGGATGTCAGAGCTGGAAAACAACAGAGATTTTCCTCATGATAGTGTGATGGATGCAAGGAATATAATATATTTAATTCAAAAAAATCAAAATTATGAAGAAAATGTGACATTCCCTTGCAAAAGGACTATTCAGGTAGAAGACCACTAATGTCTTTTAGAGTTCATGAACTTGATAGCATTGTCTATCCCTTCTTCTCACAGGGGAAGATTTGAACGACCAATTAGAAGACATTCCTTCAAGGCAGTCGGAGCTAGACATTTCACAAGAGAACAGTTCAGGAATCGCTCTCTTAAAATCAGTGCCAGTTATAAGTTAAACCATAAGAGCTTTGCATTTAATCTGGATAAATAATTAATTTCATAAACATAATAGTTGTGATATTGTAAAATATTTAAATATCTTTAAAGATAATATATTTAATTTAATCTACCAGTGTTTTCTTGATTATTTCTTATTACTTCTCTCTTAAGCATATATACTCACAAGCCCCTTTTACTAAACCGCTCGTGCTACACCAACTACTACCACAAACACACACTACTACTACACTACAACATCACCAATAACATTTCAATAGCCTGCTTCATTTTGTGGTCATCGACTGTTTTCGCGCGTTCGCTCATCATCAAGATGTCTTAAGGTTTGTTCGTGCAGCAGTCCCAAACCGTCAGGAGTATGCATGCGCACCGAGAGTATGCTGTTCGCGCAGTGATTTCTCAAACTCAAACGGTTTCCAACTCAGAGTAATGTATTCGTGCTGTTTTTCAAACCGTCAGCAAACTGTTTGCAAAATATCATAGCAGTCAGAGTTCAAAGCGCCATCCGATTTCAAACTGGCAGTCCGATGCATGCGCAAAGCAGTTTTAACGCATTAAATTATTTATTATTCTGCTTCTCCGACTGTCTTGGCCAATATTCCTTTCGAATTTATTTTTTGACTTATCCTGAATTTGTGGATATAACCACTTAGAACCATGTGCTGTTCTATGCTATCTCGGACAGTCCTTCAAAAGTATGCAAATAGATATCTCGTACATTTATTTGCCGTACTCTCAATGTCTAGTTATTTATTTGCTATATCCTAACCATTTTTAATGAAACTGATTTCTCCATCCATTATTAACTAACCATCCATTATTTTTTTCCTGAATGCTTTATAATTATCGTCCTCACGCGTTGGTCGTGCACAAGAATTCAGAGTACGATTCCCGTAGTGCAAAGTCTGTGTTGACCTAGCATCGTGATGAAAAGTGGGAAGCTATTAGTAGCGCCCTAGGTAGGGAAGGCCGGAACTTAAACGGTGTGGGAACTGCGGCGTGCTTACCACACGCTCCCTTATTCAAATCGGCGTCCGGCAAGCCTGGGCTCTTCATGGGCTGTTGCGCCACAGCTTTTTTTTTTTTTTTTTTTAATGATTATAATGGTACAATATTGATCACAAACAGTTCTTGCAGGTTAAGTTTCCAACAGTTTCATACTAGATATGTTGGAGCATGCGCAGTGAAACTAGTATGCAAACCATCAGGGATTATCACAAACACGCTGCACGAACAAACCTTTAATAAATAACGCAATTACACATAGACTTGCACAGTGTAAAATCATATGAAACCAGTCGATAATAACAAATTGAAGAAGCTGGTCATCATGGGGAAAAAAATCGCTGACATTTTATTAAGATTGTATTATTTTAATTTATTCTATTATTATAATTATGTATAATTTTTTAATGGCCCAAAAAAAAAATCATAAAAACTATTTACTATAAAATATGTATGTGATAATTAAGTTTATCACTAATTATATAATTTCAGTATTCTAAATTATAAGATAATGGAGAAATTATTTTTATTTAGTAAAAAAACAAAAAAAAAATTGTTCAAAACGAAGTTATTTTTAGATTGGTTACATGCAATGGTGAATGCACAGTTTATGGTAAAAAGAAGGTACTAATAATGTGGTTTTTACCAACTTGTGGTGGTACATCACTATAAACAATCCCGACAAAAACATTATATTATTATGTTAGACAGACCGGTACAATAAGAGATGACTCTAAATTAAAGACCACAGTAAATACTACTTAATTATAAACATCTATTAGTCTGTTTCATTATAACTAATGTCATAGCTATTAGTCAGCATCAGTGTAAAAATGAAGATTACTTTTGTGTTATATTATTGCACACTATTATACTAAGGCATTCCTTTCAAATAATTTACTATCATGCTGTACATTTCGAGTGTACTGCTAAACACTTTGATAATTAACTCGGGAACCAACTAATTCTACAAAGTAATTGGCGTCAATTTTATCATTAATTTATGATCATTTGCGTTTTATTCTGTGTCTAATGTGATCCTGAATAATTGATATCTTGAAAATAGTTCGTAATTCTAAAATATCTAATTATTATATATAGTAAAAAAAACACAAAAATGAAAAACAAGAATTGTCCAACTATATTTATACATCAGAGACATTTTCCGTGGTAGCCTGGCTTCATTTTGTGGTCATCGACCGTTTTCAGGCGTTCGCCCATCTTCAGGATGCGTTTGTCAGACAGTGTTATAACACAGACTTGCACAGAGCAAATTCAGTTTATACACTCCCTTTTCAGTAATTCAGTTCACACACTTCAGAGTGTATAAACTGAATTTGCTCTGTGCAAGTCTGTGTTATAACACTGTCTGACAAACGCATCCTAAAGATGGGCGAACGCCGAAACCTGTCGATGACCACAAAATGAAGCAGGCTACCACGGAAAATGTCTCTCTAATGCTTTCCAGCTCTTCGGAACCAAC
Source organism: Triatoma infestans (assembly GCA_011037195.1). Lineage (NCBI taxonomy): Eukaryota > Metazoa > Arthropoda > Insecta > Hemiptera > Reduviidae > Triatoma > Triatoma infestans. Next base: position 9,897 of record JAAEAF010004812.1, on the reverse strand, counting down.
CACCACAACAACTACATTTATACCTTTATACTCCTTTATCAGTCAGGACAAAGCAGCGGGCTCCTTCTAGAAAATATTATAAATGCATAGGGGAGGTATTAGCTAAGTGGTTAGTGCGTTGGACTCCCACGCGACGGTCCCGGTTTCGATCCCTGTCCTTAGATTTTTCTTCCTAGGAGCCTCTACAGCTCACTGTTCGGTGATGGACAGTGTTGTCTGCAGCGAGAGAACACTGCCCGGAGGCGGCAGTGCACTGAGAAAGCACCGGGCGCCAATGACCATAGATGTTGAAGCCCCTTAAATTAAAAAAAAAAAAAATTAATAAATCCATAAAATAAAATTGCAAAGAATCGCGAGTGTAGCATTGAAATTTAGTGACCACAATATTATTAATAAATAAATCCAGCGTGAAATATTCAAGTAAAACTTTCTCTTAATGCAGTTAATACAGATTTAAAAATAGACTTTGGGATAGTCGAACAATCTCGCCCTGAAGAGTTCACAAATGAAGAACAAGTGAAGAGTGCACAGGATTGTAGCAGGTAAGAGTTGTTTGGGCGGGTATGACCGGAAAAAATTTGAAGCGTGCATTAATCTGAGTTAAAATAGGCTTCACTTGCTGGCGGGTTTCTCCTCACGGGGCACCTAGAGAAGCTAGAACGCGATAGCCCCTACAGATTCTGTGTGAGAAGAGGAGACTCCCAAAGAAGCGTTCTGGTGGTGAGGTACAAGTTGGCTACCAGTCATGGCAGATAGCCACTTGAGTGTATCTAGCAGAAGCGCCACTAATTATGTACAAACCCAAATAATATTTGAAATGTTGTATCACTAATAGGTCAGAACACCCTGAAATAAATTTTACCAGAACAATGATTCAATTAGAAGTGATATTTTTTTTATTTCGGGTACATTGCACTGCGACCCGAAAGTGATTTATTGGTGCCAAGATGAGATCGCACACGCAACTGTACCTCTTCCAAGGTGAAGATCTCTGAGAAATCTCTGAAACTGGGAGCGTATATCTTCCTCCAACATCTGGTAACTATTCAGATCTTCCAAACCTTCTTTAGATGATAGTGTTGCAATCCGTTGAGAGGTATATTGGACTCACCTCCATCTTCTCAAATAATTTGTAGGTGCTATCGCGTTCTAGCTTCTTTAGGTGCCACCTAAGTCTGCGATGCCCAGTGAGGAAATCCCGTTTGCGTGTGAAGCCTATTTCTACTCCGATTAATGCAGATCTTTTCCGGTTATAGTCCTCATTTTCTCATTTCTAAGTTCTTTCGAGAAATACTGGTCGCCCATCCCACAGAAGGATACCGACCCCATAAGGGGAATTCTTTTTTTGTCAGAGTGTCAACCTTTTCGTATACGCTACAGCGGAAGCCTTGATCGTGAAAATTTGAAAAAACCTTTTTCTGAAAAATCGCATTAGTGGCCAGCTTGGTGAACCTTCAACTTGAAATTTGTAAACTAGTCAAAGTAACTGGCAATTTTTTTTTAAAAGAAACCTTCAGATTTCCAACTTTTTATCCCAGTTTTTCTTTTTTACCTCTCGGTGAGAACTGGCGGCAACTTTGAAGGATACTTGGCTCCTTCCAAATGGAAGTTCATTCGCCAATATACTTATAAGTAAGATGTGAGAGAAGACAATTCTAAGCTGAATTCGTTTTAGGAGCATAATGGTGAGCCTCGGTACGGGTGCTAATAGAACTATTGAGGTAGCTTTCGTATGGCGAATTTGCTTGATTCCATTACATAAAAAATTTGACAGCGCGTACCTCTAGAGCTGTTTTAAATATTTTGGACATTTTGGATTTGAATCAAATAGAATATGAAAGTTTAGCTATTTAAAATGTTTATTGTGAAAAAAATCATACATTATACTTGTATGTCAACAGAAAGTACATTGGGAACGGTAAAACAGTTAAATGAAAATGTGGGAGAAAGGACGGCAAACTAGATAGATATAAAATATATTTAATATAAAAGGGAGAAATCAGAAACTAGGGCAGAATCAAATAAAATATCTCATGTTAAGATAAGTTGGGTAATAAATATAAGAAAGAGAGAAAAAAAATAAATAAATAAAAGAGAATGCTTTAATGTTTATGATAGTGAAATGGTTTGCAGACATCTGATCGTGCTGTTCCTATAAGTGGAGCCCCGGTTTTACAAACTATATACACTTTTATACGTCAACATTGCAATCTTTCAACATCAATTTCTAGAAGTTTTCAAACTTTGAAACTCACGCATAAATATTACGCAAAATACAACACGCACAAATTTGTAACATTGATTCATTTTGTTGTTTTTTTTTTTTCTCAACTAAAAAATATAGTTTATTAACTTACCAAAAAAATTTTTATAACCAGTTTGGAAAATAATCATCTTGTTTAGTGAAAAGGTAAACAACGTAGTGTCGAATTTCGTTTGATTTTTTTTTTTTTTTAAAGCAGATCTTAATCAATTATGACACAAATATTAATATATGTTATATTTATTTGTCTAAAAATCTGGTGCGGAACAGACCACACAAATTTCTTTTACTCCTGTTAATACAATAATAATAAGAATGGCAAATTTTTTTTAAACCAGATTTCACTCATTTCTCTAATCATAAATATACAGATAGTGGGGGAACAAGTACCTACCCAGCCAAGTAATAAAAATTATTACATTGTAATACAAAAGAGAATACCAAGTCCGATTTAGACTACTCGTTATCCTCAATCCCACTTCGATCGGAATCAATGGCTCTAAAAGAATTCTCCCTACAGGGTTTCCGCTATTTTCCCCTCCATTAAGCATTCTTTGCGTCCTGGTATTCTCTGACACACCATGTTCGCATTCATAAGTTTTCTCGTGAACTCTTAGAGCTCCCCACCTTTATTTTCTGCCCTATAGTTGACTGTAGGGTAAGGAGATTCCCCTCTGCAGTGATTCTCAACCGGCTCACTTGCTTGATTGCGACCTTACTTCGGCCAGAGCATACAACCAATCCTAATTCGTTCCCGCGTGTAGCTATCGCAAATCCAGGAGGAATTCCAGCTGTTGTTCACCCCTAATCGGTACCGTACTATGTGACTCCTATTTGTGGCTTTAATTCGAGATTGTCTGTCGGTCTTCCAGTAATTGCTTGTTTTAAAATGGAAATTCCCAGCTGCTGTCTACGAATTGTTCCAGCCGATTCCTTTCTGCAAATAATGGAAGTGTCATGCTCTTAGACACTGCCGATGATATACTTGGCACCAGGCTAGTGGCTCTGGATTCTTAGGAGCCTTAGCCTTTTGGGTGCTAGTATTTCCCCATATAACAAATTTTAACTTTTGTTAGAGTATCTCTATGGGCATAGTGTCTTATTCAGACACATACAGAACAAGCAGCACTTTTTTGGCAGGGCCACGCTCTCTGCGTTGGTTTTCTCCAACAAGACTCTGTCTTTGAATACATGACTTGGCAAAATGCTCCGCTTCCCACAAAGAAAAATACATGTCTCTTGATCGTTGGGGACCATCTGCATTCTTCCATTGTACAGTAGAGCTTTCCTGTACTGCCCATATTTCCCGTATATCATTGGGCTTTGCCTCAACTAGTTCAATTCGTGAAACTAGGACACTGCTTCAGGGAACGTTTTCGGGGGTCATACTATAATTTTCGGTTCGCTTCCTCTCAGAGCTGTTTCATGTATGTGGCTATAAGAATTCTTTCGAGTTGAGCTCTGGCTCAGCACAGGTAGTCAAAGTTTTTTCTGCAACTTGCCGACAAGGATCTGTAAACTGACGAGCATCATCTCCTAGAGCTGTTCAAGAAAGTCTATACTCGGGCGTCTAGAATAGTCTACAATAGTCTATACTCGGGCCTCTAGCTACCCCTGCAAAACGAATTCTAATCACATCGACAAGATCAACAAATGTCAATAAGGGCTATAATAATACCGGTCGACAAGCCACGCAATATGCCGTGGCTTCTTTTAGTTTGAGACGTCATATCATGATTTTATCCGCTTCTGAACACCCGCCTGTTTCGAATACTAATGAAAAATTCTGCAAAAATTGATAAATAGGAATATCCGATTTGTCATAACCCCACAGCGTTATTAAAGATTGCAAGAAGAGATCCCGTTCAATTCCCCTTCATTGGCAGGCGATCTGCTGCTTCCCTGTGGGAAACTGCAAGCCTTCTGCGAAACTTCTCTTTTAACCGGTTCATATCCTCTTATAGGGTCTCCACCTTCCCCATACTTTAGAAATATTAATATAAAAAATATGAAATATTGATTCCGCTCCCGCCGACTCGTTACGAGCTTTCAAACGATAGCCCGCAAGCTAGGAGTAACATAATTAATATCACGGAAACCAAATTAATATTAGCTGAACGCAAATACGAAAAAAGAAAAGTTTTGTTTCAAATAACAGTATACGATTCTCTTGATGTTAAAAAGAAAGTTAAAAAAGCTGAGCTTCAAATCGTTTAAGTGCTACAGGGCGAGCGCCGTTCAAGGACTTTCTAGTGGGACCGCTATAGTGTGCTGTACTCCCTACTATACTATTAGTGCACTCCTACTATCTGCCATCTATGTAGGCCGGCCGCTGTGTAAGTAATGGTTTATTAATTATTTGCTACTAATATAATTATATAGAAATCTAAATACTTCGAATAATACTCGTACGTACACGTACCCACACTCTACAATCACTACATGACTTGTACAAGCACGCGCACACACATACATACACACGCTCAGACCAGCAATGGGAAAATTAAAACTATTCGAATACCAACAAGTTTAATTATCCTACAAATTATACTATTAACAAATGACCCTAAGATTACTCTGTAAATCTATACAAAAGATATACGCAAGCAATGAGACCGCAAACAAATAGAACCCACATATCAGTGAGAGAAAAATTATTTAGCTCTTTGGAACACTCGGTAAAGTTTCACGTCTTTAAACCAGCGCTCGCCCACCTCTAACTGACTCGACTCTCTACTGACTTATAGATATAAGCTTATTACTTTAATTTGTAATATTTTTTGATAAAAATTGATTTTCAGATAGTTGTACAGCATTTCTGGCGTTAAATTTCAAATGTAATTGGATTAGGTTCAATGTTATTAGCGCTCACTTCTGGACACTAAAATATAACTTCTTTTGCCTCCCTGTATAGGGAGGTACTTGCCGCCTCCGCCCCACAAATCCATATTTACGATAGAATAAATAATTCAAATTTGGTGTTTAAAGAAAATTTGAATTTTATATAGAATTGTATTAATTATTTAAATATTAAATCTAGTATAGATTTTCTTCTTAGTTGCTCTGACTTATTTTTGTATGTGTTTTTTGTAGCCTTCAAATTTAGGCTACTAAGCCAAAGTAGCTACTCAAATAAACTATTAATGAAGGTCCAATGAGTAAGTGTCGGAATCTTGGCCAAAATGATGCACGATTGTTAGTCTGGCATACCTATAGGCACGCCAAGATCTGTGATAAAATTGTGGGCCGAATTTGGGTTATTCCAGTCTCTTCGGATTTTTGCTAGACATAATGATTCATATATAAAAATATTGTAACAAATTACTATTTATTAATTCAGTTATCATTCACTATTCTAATCATATCTCTGAATAAGGAACTAAAAAAATGTTCCTCAAAAAAAATCTGGCATGAAACATTCCCACGGCCTTCTCGTTACTAGTGTAATGAATGGTGTGATGTGTATTTGTAGTAGCGTGAGCGGTGCAGTAAAAAGGGCTTGTATGTAAGTTTGAGGTAAAGATAGAAGTATTAGTAATAATTAAGAAGTCACCACTGCTAACAATAAATATATTCTTTCAAAATAATAACTACAAGTTATTTGATATATAAAATAATTTTAATATATTTTGAAAACTGCACTGATATTTAGAGAACGATTCCTGAAGGTGTTCTGGCTTTGGAAGCAGAATGTGACTTAGTTGTTGAAAGCAGAAGTCAGACTACATTCTTTGAAAGTGAAGGCAGACTCTTCGAAGGAATGCTCGCTCTCTCTAGCGGGGGAATTTTCTTTTACAAAAGAATTAACCCAACGGGATTTTTGTGCCTTTGTTTTCCCAATAGCAATGACCTAGATTTAATATACCTGACTCTAAAATACACTCTTTTTGAAGGTAAATTCACAGCACTAAGATAATTATAAAATATTAACAAAATACTATTTTGGATAAAATACTATAAAATATTCTAAACCCTAAGCTATTATTTTTCTATTTCGTTCTTCCACTGTGATTGGTGTGGATGTTGTTGTTGTAGATTGTGGCGGGTGCGGTTTAGTAAAAGGGCTTGTAAGTATGTTTGAGATAGAAGTATTAGTAATAATCAAGAAAGCAACACTGTTTTATAAATAAATATATTATCTCTAAGTAAATTTAAGTATTTTACAATATCACAATTATAAATCAGATGAAGGGATTGGGGTACAGTGGTACAAATACAAAATTTTAAAATGAAATTCAATAGAAAATTCAATTATGGAAAATATTCAAGATATTTCCGCTGAGACAATAATTTAAAAGGTAATAAAATTATCTGTTGGATAATTTGTTTAATTATTAAATTGAAAATTTTACGTACTTGTTAATTTGTGGATTCTGGTTGAAAATATCCCAAACAGCTGGCACTAATGTAATCTGTTGAAGATGTGTATTTGTAGTAGCGTGAGCGGTGTCATAAAAAGGGCTTGTATGTAAGTTTGAGGTAAAGATAGAAGTATTAGTAATAATTAAGAAGTCACCACTGCTAACAATAAATATATTCTTTCAAAATAATAACTACAAGTTATTTGATATTATAAACTAATTTAATATACTGTGAAACTGCCACTGATATTTAGAGAACGATTCCTGAAGTGTTGTGGCTTTGGAAGCAGAATGCTGACTTAGTTGACTGAAAGCAGAAGGCAGACTATATTCTTTGAAAGCTGAAGGCAGACTCTTCGAAGGAATTGCGCTCTCTCTAGCGGGGGAATTTTCTTGTACAAAAGAATTAACCTAACGGGATTTTTGTGCTTTTGTTTTCCTAATAGCAATGACCTAGATTGTAGTATACCTGACTCTAAAATACACTCTTTTTAAAGGTAAATTCACAGCACTAAGATAATTATAAAATATTAACAAAATACTATTTTGGATACTAAAAATATTCTAAACTCTAAACTATTATTTATCTATTTCGATCTTCCACTACACTAGATTTAAACTTCTATTTAAAGAAATACGCAACTCCAAAAAAAAAAAGAGTTCTTAAAAATTTCAAATTTATATTTTTTATGACCTAATAAAGCGCTGAAAATCACCGTTTTCTTAATACGGTAAGTGAAGTAGTGAAAATCAATTATCTATCTAATATATTTCCGGCACTCCTTTCTAAAAACTTCCTCCAATCTCCATCCGTCCTCCAAACTCCCTCCTGTTATGTGATCATGCCTCGACTCTTGGACCAAAGTTTCTTACCTTGGGGCAAACAATCATTCTTTTAATCTTTAGTTCGAAGTACACTGATTTCTTGAGTTTCTAATTCCCCTTCTTCTCTATCTGACCCCAAAGAACGTAATCCTATGACTTCACATATTTAGAGAAACTCATTTAGCAATATTGTCTCCTCCAGTGGATTAATAGTCACCATCAATCTATCGCTAGTAATCGAGAGATAATATTCTAATTGAGATATCATAATCAATTTATCATTAGTTGATAAGTTATCACTATCAATCTATTACTTATTGATCAGTTATCCAACATTATTCCTCATCAAGTGAACCAGTTATCATCATTAATCCATCACTAATTGATACAGTTATCATCATTAGTCTGACACCAATCGATCAGTTATTATCAACTTTTCTATCACCAGTTGATCAGTTATCATTTCACCACCAACCAGTTGATCAGTTATCATAACTAGTCCATCACCAGTGGTTCAGTTATCATCATCAATCTATCACGTGTCGATCAGTCTATATTTACCTTCTATACCATAGTTTGTCAACACTCTCCGAATCACCTCTCTCCAAGTTAATAATTCCTCAGGCGGTATACTGTCGGCTTGATGCCGAGGACTTAGCTTTAACCATCCTATATTTTCTAATCTTAACCAGAGTATGATATTTCTTCATCTACCTACTCAATGGTTTTAACTCTTCAAGCTCTTCAGCGTGATTTTTTTTTATTTTATTATAACAGCTAATGAAAATGGTCATTTCATATTGGCAATATTTTCACTCTTTCACTTATTAATTCTCTCCGTTCTCTTATATCGACTGAAATTCCTTTCCTTTGGATTCATTTTTTTGTAAAGTTCCTTGTTAAAACTTTCTTGTTGAATACCTCAATAATAATTTTTGTAGGGGAGGGATTAGCTAAGTTGTTAGCGCGTTGGACTCCCACGCGGAAGTCTCGGGTTCTTGTCCAGTGCTACCCTTAGATTTTTTTCTTCCTAGAAGCACCTACAGCTCACTGTTCGGTAATGGACAGTGTTGTCTGTAGCTAGAGAACATTGTACGGAGGACGGCAGTGCACTGAGAAGGCTCCGGGCGCTAACAACTAGCTATTTGTCTAGTTTCAATCAAAACCAATACTTGTACGGATTATATGTATACATGTGTGTATGTGTCTGTCTGACTGTACATGCAAAAACAAATTTTAATATGTATTACATACTTGATAGTAGTATGCAAAAAATTATGAAACGCATGGAAAAAACTTTTATTACAATCTTATTTGATATTAACGCACCATTATTTCAAAAAGATTTAAATTAACAGTTCAATCTTTTACAATATAAACGCAAAGACATGGCTAAATAAATATAATAAGTATGTAATATAAAAACACCTGGCTAAAATGTCTGATTGCGTTCATTAACTCATAAAAAAAAAAAAAGCTCTGGCGTTAACTTAAAACTATAACGAACTAAACAAAATAGTGAAAGTAACTCAAATAACTAAACTAAACTTGTGTTTCATATATCAAATTCATTATGAGTAAAGTCAAGGAACTAAAGTAGTGTATATAAACTACTATGCTTATATATATATAGCTTAGTAATTATCTGCGCAATTCTCACTGGTGAAAAATAATTTCACGCTAACACCCACTTTTAAGTATTCATTAAATGGTTACTTATGTAGTTATACGTTAAGTATTGGTAATTTGTATTAATTTACAACAAACTTATTAATGAATTGATTTAATATTATTAAATTAATAGATGTTAACTAAAGTAACACTTTACTTAAATTTCTAAAAATGAATGAGACTTCAAATCATATGCTATAAAGTATAAGTATTTAATTACTGAAAAATCTAATTATAAAAGTCTATGTATGAATTAGGTTACCAGTTAATTGTCTTTTGTTCATTTTATTTTCCTTTAAAATAATTTCTGTTATTTTTCTAACCTTTTATTATTATTCAAGAAATGGGAGGGCGAAACCCTACGCTATCCAAAGCCTCCCTGGGCCCATATAGCTACCCCTAAAGAATAACAACTACTGGGTCTGGAACAAAAGTCCAGTCCCAGGTTTTACCCATCTAAGTTTCACCACAGACCGAACAAATCGGACCAAAACCTTAAAAGGACATAGCTTAAGATCCTCTACCGATATCCTATTCCGGCCGAAGGTCCTAAACCTAATCTCCTCACAGCCCAAACAATCCGTCATCAGATACATGGGTGTTTCCTCTTCCGTCTCATAAACTCTTCAAAAGGGGTCAGGCATGAGTCCCATTGTGTAGAGATGTCTCCTTAAGCCACAATACCCAGTGAGGAAGCCAACCAGATGCCTGAGAGAGGTCCGTGAAAGACATCGGATCCCGCTACTCAAAGCTCCGTCCGGACCCCCAATGAGCATC
>JAAEAF010004811.1:0-61586 GCA_011037195.1 Triatoma infestans | reverse complement strand
ACTGAAAAAATCAACAAAATAATAAAACATATGGAGACTGCGCTCAGGTATATATCAGTAACTATTACATATCTAAATGCTGTACAATGGTCTAAGCCTAAATCTAGTGATACATAATATTAACCAGGTTTCATAAACTATTATTAACATTTTCATTTTATACTTTCTTTTAACGGTATGTCCTATCTAGAATTTTTAGTTTTTTTTTTGTTTTTGTTTGCCCCTCCAATCTCTACTGTAAAGCTATTTTATTTATAAACAGTTTATAGATAAATAAATAAAAACCCAAATAAAGGGCCGAAGACACGTCTGATTTACCAACTATCGACAACTTCAAAAAAAGCATTACTTTACTCACACTTTAATAAATAACAGTGTAGGGGTAGTGAACCCCCACCACTCATCCACACTAGCGAGTGAACCCCCACCACGCATCAGAGAGAAAGAGCCCCTCTCGAGAGAGAGGAGAGGGGATATATATACGAGAGACAGAGTCAAAAAGAGATATTCTGTTCACAGTCTCACACTTGAATTGTACACATTGTTTAGCCACGTCAGTCAGTCTGTTCAGTTCTTGTAGTGTAAAGTATACAGTCCTTGGCAGTCAGTCATATACATATACATCTCCTCCTACAACCATTACAACAGTAAGCTGTCGACGTAGGCGCAGTGGACTGGGCGGGTCTAGCTGCTTCAGTTACCTTATTTTTTTTTTAAAAGGAATACCACAAACAGTGAAGATTACTATTTTTTTTCGTTTTTAACCCCCAATAACAAATACTTCTGACTTATCTATGTTCCATATATAATGTATTTAAATTTGGTCACTATTTACTTTAAATACCGATATTTTACCTTCGTTTAGAGTCCTCTTCTAGAAAGATTGTGTGAGATAATTTTTTAAATAATTCTTATGAGATATACAGCATTTTTAAAAACACAATATAAATATCTTTATTTTAAATGCACAAATAATACACCATTTACCAGAACACAACCGTTAATTCTCTCATCCTTCGCACATACATAACCTTTTTTTTTAAAAAAAAAAAAAACCTCCACGGCCAGCTGGAATCTATTTACTTTATTTATGTGTTGAATAAAACCGCATTAAAAGCCGTTCCTAACTTATATGGATATAAAGAAATATGAAAAGTTGCATAAACTATTAACCATTACTGGAGAATGTATTTTATTTTAATTCAAGTCAAAATACTCCTTCTCTGTCTCTATAACCTACTTCGTTTAGTATAACCTCAAATTTGCTGCAGCATATAATGGGATTTGTTTTGGTCTTGTTTTCGTGTATTGCCGCTAGATGTCGGGCTAGTTAGAAGAGACGGATAGCATTAATACTCTGTTAATAAAGTAATGTCTGCTTCGATTTTTTTTTTTATTTTTTATTTTTTTATTAAATTCTTATTGTTATTTACAACAGCATAAGTACCATGTATGTGAGTGACCAGAAAACAAACTATTTTACACAAACAAAATAACTTTGACGTATTCTACGAAAAAGGAAACAAAAAGAGAAATAAAAACACTGCACAAATTACTGCATTTTATTTCATTTTAAATTCAGTTTAAATAGTGTGTAAGAAAATTTTTATATCAACTCATTTCTCCTTTGTTGTTGTAATTGTATTAGTTTTCTGTTTTTCAATTTGATCTTTTACAAGTTGATGGAACATCTCCTTCCATGCCCTGATATCAGATAAGAATTTAACTTCATCTTCTTTCACATCTTTAATTTCTTTAGCCATTTTCTTTTTGTTTATGTCCTTTATAATTATATTATTATTTTTTTTTGTAACTCACCAAATTTGGAAAAAGTTTAACTTTTATATAATAAATTGAATTTTGTACTTTTTTTAAATTTACGCTTAGCTTTTTACAGTTTTACAACATTCCATGCATATTTACTTGAATTTATTCAAACATTTCCAACGTAACTTATTTTGTTGAATAATTATTTATCAAAACAACTAAAATAAAGGCATTAATTAATTTTCATTAATAATTGTATTTTTTTTTTTGAAATATTTTAAAATATATATGAATAAAAATGTTGAATATTACCTAGAAATTATAGGTTCAATAAAAATTATTAATCAGTTTCTGTAAAATAATAAACATGAAAATGATGATTCTTTATACTTAAGTTTATGATTATTATATAAAACATATGTTCGATTTTAGTATTTATAGAACATATTATTTATTTCTATATAGTAAACGATTTTCTTTTCAGGAAAGGGGTGTTCTGAGGAATCTCAGCGACATTACATTTTAAATGTTAAATTTTAAATTGGTGCAATGTTTTGGCGGTATTTTTTCTTTTTTGGGGGGGATTACAGTGTAAACATATGTATTTTCTACCAACCAATATATATTCACCATTTCTACACTTATATTAGGAAAATTGAGTAAAAATTTTCCCAATTTTAGATTGTAGATTTTTGTAGTGGATTATTGCACTGCGACCTCAAACATCTATTGTGCCCCCCGGAGCTTTCTCCAATGCCCAGCCGGCCTCCAAAGCAGCGTTCTCTAGTCATAGACAGCATTGCCCATCACCGGACAGTGAGTTGTAGAGGTTCCTAAGAAGAGAAAATCTCTGGTCAGCATGCTGGGTTCGAACCCGGGACTTACGCGTTGCTAGTCCAGAGCGCTACTACTGAGCTAATCCTTTCCTTCTCCCTTGGCTTTCGCTAATTATCCTAGGGACGGGGACCGTAGTTTGTGTACTGCATTTGTCGTTGTCTGTAAAGTGTAGAGTGTATGTATTTTAAGTGTATTGTGTACTGTTCTGATAAAGTGCATGGAGACTGAGCTATGGTAACCCGTCGGATCATTACTCCCCAAGTAACTGCATGCTAGAGATTCAACCTTGCGGGCGTTCCCAAGTTTAAAGAAAACTGAGTCAGTTTTATATTAAGTGCAGTTAGAGAAAATTGTACGAGGATTCACATCGGGTTTCTCTTTTTTTAATGCCGTGATTTTTTTCTTTACTGTGCTTAAGTATGGTAACAGATAAAATTCTGTTTTAATTTACTATTCATATAGTTGTATTAATTTTGATTTTAAGTATTCTACAAGAAAATTTTGTTTTAAGCGGTAATGGTTTGTATCCCTCTAAAATGCAGTTTTAATAAATTCAATGATGATATCTAAGAAAGCTAGATTCATTTCGATCTGAAAGAACTATATCTATCCATCTATCTGGCTAGCTTGCTATCGTTCCATCATGATGATACGTTAAACTAAATGATATACTGAACAGTGTATAATGAATAGAATACACAAACTGCAAATAGTGTACAGTTAAATAGAAGGTAGCGAGAAAATAATAAAGAGACAGACTGGGTGAGTAAAATAAGAAGGTAGTATAAGATAGGTTGGTGATTGGATGTACTGTTGTAAAACTGTCCTGACTGTTTTGCTGTCGCTCTATTAATAATGTAATGGGATCCATAGGATCCATTAAAGATTCATAGGATCCGAAGAGCGAAGAAGCAGACTTAAAGTAAATCAAAAGTTAGTTATTCCCCACCTAGGCCAGACTAGGAAGGGAGAATTCATGTCATATAAACAGGGCAACAGCATAACAGTCAGGACAGTTTTATAACTGTACATCCAGTCAGTATCCCATCTACTACCTTCTTATTATTCAGCCAGTCTGTCTCTTTATTATTCTCTTGCTACCTAACTTCTATTTTACTGTAAACTCCTTGCAGTTTGTGTGTTCTATTTATTATACAGTGTTCAGCATATCATCTAGTTTATTTCTAATATTATTCCTAAATCTATTCTCTCTAAATCTCTCTCCTTCTCACGTCCATTATAGTATCATACCAGATTTCTCCCTTTCTCCTAATCGCTAGCGGAAAAAGTGGTGATCATGTTAGACTTTCGAAATTTGAGATTCCATTAGAGAATCGATCTTTTGAGTTCCTTTAAATTTAAAATAATATTTTCGTGATAATTGTCTTCTCGTGAGCTCTGTGAGAAGTTTATTTTTATAAAAAGCGAAGTGATTTTTTTCTTTATTATAATTACTCAAAATATCATAATTTAAATAATTAATTTAAAATTGGCCTATAACTCCCTTAGGTGTTGTTAGTGTTTGTATATAGGTCGTATGCAAAATGTACGTTTAAGTATGGAGGCTTCTGCAGGCCCTGGTATATTTGTGAATATAGTGTAGGAATTGCCAGTGTAAAAGATTGTAAAGTTAGGACATAGCATTCGAATAAGGCGCCAAGATCCCTGAAGTAGGAGCCCACTGGCGGGAACCTGTATAATATTAAAATGTACAGCAAAAATTGAATGACATTGTGGATAGTAAAGTTGCGAATAGCAGAAAATCTGTTGACGATATATATGATACTAGTTCATACAATATCAATATAAATGAATGGTCTACATCAACAAAATAATCGTTTATCTTCTGTCATCATTGTCAACAGGAAATATCGTTGAAATTCTGTCAGTACGGAGATAAAAAAAAAAAAAAAAAAATTGAAAGCTGAGAGAGAATTAAGAAATAACTTTTGTGATATTATTGGAAAGGATATATTCATCAATCTGTCAGTAATAAATTATTTTACTTTTCATTGAGGAAAAACCAACTAAAGTTATTAATTAGTAAACTTTTAAGGGTTTTTATTTAGTATAAAGTTTATTAATAATGTAATTAGGCTAGATTTATTCATCCAATTAAATGAATGATTATTTAGCGTGAGCTATCTGATTAATTTGGTTTTTGTATGTCCTTATTTTCCTTGAGTTTACTTGATTAATCAATACCTTCTTTTGGTAACTGGTAAATATTCTAAGTTATCTCTACAAAGTGAAAGAAAGCTAAATTTTCTACAAAATTCTATAGAAATATATCTGTTTTAAATTGTAATGGATCTTTCCTTCAAAACTTGAAAGAAACAAAAAAAAATCTGTGTTAAACACTCACACAACATTCTCTTATTCCAATTCTGAAAATTATAACAGACAAATTTTATAGTTTGCGTAACAAATTTAATGAAATTCGTCCAAAACTGAAAAACTGTTTAGTTAAAGCGCACTTCCGGTTTACTAGTTTTCTTGAAGCTCGAAATTTCGGCCATCTATTTATTTCTAATTAATTTTGTTTGGATGATAGAATTGTATAATAAACTATGATAGCACTTTAGAGAAAAAAAATAATCCCACCACTCCCCCAAAAGTGCCCTTAAATGAATTTTCCCAGAGAAAGGTTTTAAATAAAAGTTGTAAATCTTTGTATGTTTAGTTTATATAAAATGTTTCAAGAAAATCGTCACCATTTAGTAAAATGGTAATGTAAAACGCACTTCCGGATATCCGTTTTTTTTGAAACTCGGAATTTCAACAACATATTCAATTCCAATTAACATTATTTAGATGATAGAATTGTTTAATAAGCTGAAATAGCGCTTTAGGTGAAAACCTCACCCCACACCTCCCCCCCCAAAGTGCCCTTAAATGAATTTTCCCGGAAAAATGTTTCAAATAAACGTTGTAGCTCTTGTAAATGCAGTTGAATACAAATAAGTTTTGACGAAAATTGTCGGAGCCATTTTTCAGAAAATCGCAAAAAAAAGTAAAAAAAAAAAAACTAGTAAAGGTACTTCCGGTATAGGAATTTGGCAGAACGACTGTGGACGCCATAAACGACCTAATCAAGTTTCAACTTTCTACGGTTTTTTGTTTTTGATCCTATGCTGTTCACATACACACACAGACCATTTGCTAAAAACCACTTTTTGGTGTCAGGGGACCTCAAAACGGATATTTCCGATGAAAACTCGTTATCGAAAATTTGACACGATTACAATACTTCCTCTTACTAGGAGTGAGAGAAAGTAAAAAACAGATACGGTTAAATTTACTTTGATCTTGAAATTTTATCCATTTGCCCTAACATAAAATAGTCCAGAAGATAGCGCCAATAATATTGAACAAATAATGTTTAAAATTTAACGTACTATAATTCTCCTCACAACATCCAAAAAAAAAAAAACAATTTTTCCAGAAAAATGTTTCAGTGGAAAAACATGTGCATTTTTAAGTTTTGAAGAAAAACGTTGTAGTCGTTCTCGAGAAAATTCCCAACCAAAAAAAAACAAACTCAAAAACTTATCTTTAGAAGTACTACTTCAGTTTAACCGATTTTCTTCAAATTTGGTTGAATAAAAGTTTGCTGACTGCTTATTAACTGGTCGTAAACTGTTGTAAAACTGTTCCCTTGTAGGGCTAGCTCGACTGTACATAACAAAGTTTCCCACTCTAAGTGGCGAGTAACTAGATTGTCAATTTTGTGTTTCTCTCTGCTCTTCGGTTCCTATTATATTTGGTAACATTTAACATAATGAATTTTTCTGTTAATTATACAATTAAGTAACATATTCTGAAATAGCATCTAGGATGGGCGCTTGGAAGTAACTACTCGCCCTCCTAATAAAATCCAAACGTCATTTTCCTAGAAATTTCTCAAATAAAAGTGATAGGTGTACGGTGTGTGTAGTTAGTATACAAAGTTTTAAGAAAATTCTTGGAAACCCTTTTTTTTCATTTCCGAGAAAATAGCGAACAAATGAAAGAATCATAGTAAAGATATAGTTCCGATTGGCGGGCAATTTTGAACTAAACTTTCCGAGTCGGATCGCTGAACAACCGAAATATAAGGTTTTTTTTCCTACGAATTCATATATTTTTGAAATATTTATGTGCTCTCTCTCTCTCTCTCACACACACACACACACACACACACATGCAAATACATACAACTTTCGTATTGTAAGGAACTCGAAAAATACATCGACATTTTTTCACTTACGCGACACTTCTCTCTCACAGTAATAAGAGAAAATAAAAAAAAACACTTTCAAGCGTACGAATTTTCACTCCCTTCATGCCAAAATTCTAAATAAATAAATTTTCTTGAAATAAATGAAGGAAATAAGAATGTTACATTTCTGCCAGAATCTCATCTAAAATTTATCCCCCCCCCCCAAATCAAATTCTAGAAAAGGAATTATTACAAAAAATTGTTAAATAAATTCAATGTCTTTCCTTTTCTTTTCTTCAGAACTACATTTTCAATAACATACATTACATTAGAGAGACCACATTTTAAGCAAGTAATAAAAATTTGCATAGTTATGGCTACCATAAATTTGCCCCATTTTAAACTGCAAAATCAGATTAATATATACGAGAATTCCTAATGAACACGCTGTTATTATTATAAACAGCTGGCGTAGTGTTTATATTGCTTAATAAAGCAGGAACGTATATCATTATAATTAAGTTTGTACTATTTCATTATTTCTAAGTAATTATATATTAATTTCCTTATCATTTAGCATGAAAATGTTTTATTTCTAGTGAATTAATTAGGTTTTTGTGTTATAAACAGTGTAAACAAAGATATAAAATGGAAAATTGTAATAATTTTAAACTTAATATTCAGTTTCATCTAATCAATTCGATAAGGAAGTTTTGACTAAAATCCGCTAACCGGAAATGAATAATTAATTTGCTCCAATGATTTTCTTTAAACCATTTGTTTAATCTTTTCACCCGAGATGAAATAATTTTAAATAGTGTTGATGAACTGCGATAATATTTCCTCTAAATTACTAAGAAAGTAATTTTTCCGGGCATGCTTTACACAAATTTACCAAATTAGGTGTCGTGGACGTGGGGCGTTAGGACGCACCTACATTACTATCAACATTATTTAAATGAATATAAAATTTAGCATACATGGGACTTGAACTTCCATGCTCATAACCACTACACCATTTAAGTAATATTAATTACAATTAAATGTGTTGTTGAAATTCCGAATTGGAAAAAAAAATCGGATGAACGGAAGTGTATTTTTACTGAAATGTATTTTTCAGTTTTCTGGTATTTTTCTCGAAAACGGTTCCAACGATTTGGTTTCAACTAGGAATGTGGACTACATATATAAATAGTTATAACTTTTATTTGAAACATTTCTCCTGGTAAGGTCATTTAAAGGATCTTTTGGGGGAGGGGTGGGGTTATGTTTTTCACTAAAGTACTATCATAGTTGATTATACAATCTATCATCCAAACGAATTAATTAGAAATAAATAGATGGCCAAAATTCCGAGTTTCAAGGAAATTAATAAACCGGAAGTGCGCTTTTACTGATCAGTTTTTTCATTTTTCGACGAATTTCATTAAATTTGGTACACAAACTATAAGGAGTAAGAGAAAGTTGTGTGAATGTTTACACCAAAATTTTTTTTTTACTATTCCAATATAAAATAACGTGAGGTGTCTTTTGTCTCCAAGGAGTGAGGGGAAAGTATCTCGGCTCAACGGTTGGGTTTTATTTATATTTACAAAAATCACCGAAAGCAAAAAAGAAAAATCCAATCAGTAAGTGGTACATTTCAGTCCACTAATTTTGACCAGAACCGTTTTGTCGCGTCCGCTAGTAGCATATAAACGAAATAACAACTTTCACGAGCGATTTCCCCATATAAACCCCCCCACACAAACGCCTAGAGCAATTTATAAAAAAAAAAACTTTTTCGTTTTCAGAGGACCTCAGAATATGTATTTCCAAAAATTTCTATTTCGAAAAACTGACAGTCCTCTTTTGCAGAATTTAGTGAGAAAGTAATTAGTTTGAGGGAAATCGGTATACCGAAAATATGAATTTCCATAATGGGATTTGCATTTATTAGCGATTTTCTTTCACATTTCCAGTAAATCATTTAAAACGGTGAAGATTATGAGTCCGCTTTATAATTTAGTAAAACTTTAAGATAATATTTTAGTCAGAATCTTAAGAACTGCAATCAAAGTAAAAGAAAATCATACATTTTCCAAACAGGACCTTAAAAAACAAGAAATGAATAATTTAAACTATCCTCAATTTAAAAATTAATGAGTATTTTTCCCTTGGTTCAGCAAAGAAACATCTTAATTATAAGAGAAATATAAATGAAAAAACTAAAAATTAACCCAATATTCAAGAGTTCATCTGTAGAAAAAAAAGGAGAAAAATTCTTGGCATTATATCAACATTGTATAGTTAAGATACTAAAGGTTTTCTTCACCACAATAACGTTACATCCTTTCTACCACTACTAAGTCGTAGATAAATAGCAATTAAAGGAGAAGAAGGTTAGGAACGGCCTGAAGCACTCTGCTCATTATACTACCAGCTGACATGGCTAATAAATGGTCAAATGTAAATTAAATACCACTATAGTAAACCTTTGCTTCTAAAATAAAGTATAGTATAACACTGCTGAAACAATAGTTAATATTCTAGCTCAATTCCAACAACCATCCAATGAAATAATAAATTTCTGACAGGAAAAAATAATAATTATAATAATCAATAGTCTTCAAAAATTAACAGGTTCTGTTAGAAACTTCACTCACAATAATCCTAGTTTACTGGATTATCAGAACTTCAGCGTACTTAAATTTATACTCAGCACATATATTAGTTGCTGAATTTGTTCTTGAATTAATGTTTTATTTACAATATTATTTGTCTAAGTTTATTATTAATATAATGGGAGTGAAAAGAAGAGAGAATAAGAGAGAATGGGTTTTAGAGAAATAAACTACAATATATTACTGAATACTCTATAATGAATAGAACACACAAACTGCAAGGACTTTACAGTAAAAATAAAAGTTAACTAGCGAGAGAATAATAAAGAGACAGACTGGCTGAGTAATAAGAAGATAGGTCGATGACTGGATGTAAACTAGTCGTAAACTGTCCTGAACTGTACTCCTGTAGCTTTATTTATATGAATCGAACTGTCCCTTCACTAGTCTGGCCTAGGTGGGGAGGGCGTAACTAGCATTTGATTCATTTAATGTGCTTCTCCGCTCTTCGGATGTTATGAATCTTTAATGTTTCGGATCCCATTAAATTAATTTAATTATTATTTCTATCATTTTCCAAAGAAAGAATTATGAATTCTGTTCGCAGTTTTTAATTAAATAATTAATTATTTTTAAACTATTTAATCGTCTTCAATATCTTCACTTCCGCCAGCTTTTTTTTTTACTAAGAAGAATAAGAGGAGGAAGTTTTGTGAACATTTTCACATTTGAGGAATACAAATATTAAGATTGCCTGAGTAAGACAAAACATGTTTTGATCGTTTTTTTTTGGACGTGTTTGTGCTTGCGTGTGAACAGAAGACAGCATACTCCCTTATAAATCGACGAAAAATTATGGGTTTCTTACTCATAGAACGCGGTAAACTGTCCCATATATCGCGTACGTAAATTTATTATTTTAACACGGTTTTTTTACTTTTTCGTTTAAAAAACGCAACATATGTGTACACTTACTGTTATTTATCATGTATACGGCGACTAGTATAATGGTGAAATGAGAACACACGAACTTGCACTAATATCGCTGAGTAAGGAGATAAGAGTTTTATATAGTAGAGTGACCGAGCCGAGAGTCATGACGATTGTTGGTAGCGTGATGAGTGTAGAATGGTGTTTGGCTGTTGGCTTGCTTGAAGAGTGATGTGACAATTTGAACTCTCTGTCTCTGTTTTTGATTATTTTCTTTAATAACATTACATTTTCTTGTTTTGTTTTCCCTTATCAAAGTGCTCAAGTTTTGAATCACGTTACTGAGAGCATTCTATATGCTCTATAACTCGATTTGAAACTGACCCATTTATCATTAGCTTTATGAAATCAGTTATGTTCCATATAACACGATTTCCTATAAGGTGGAAGGTATGTTCCACGACTTACAAAAGTCCCTCTCTGACTCAAACAGTATCCGATTTAAAAATTTTGGTGAAAATCCGTCAACCGGAATTGCGACAATGACTAAATTTTGCTTTATTTTATTTTTTTCGAGATTTATCCAAAAACTCCAACGATTTTGTTCAAATTTCTTGTAGTTTCTAAATGTACTTAAGTCCTGCCCATAAATACTGTTACAGTTAAAAATTAAGGGGTAAAACTCAACAGTTTGAAATGAAACAAATCTTTTATTTGAGAATGAACTGTAACATCCTCAAAAAAAAAAAAATAAAATAAAATAAAATTGGTCAAAATATCCACCTCTAGCCGTAATTGGCGCTTTAAGTTTCCTCTTGGCCAATCATTGTTTGAATTTGCAGTGGAAAATTGCGAGCAGCCCCCCTGATAGCTCATTGCCCATCAAACCGTGCCTTCTTTCCACACTACTACTCCGTGTGCTTCTCTAAGGCTGTGTTATTTCCTATCATTTTGGCGGTTAAATTTTTTCCTCTATGCTGAATATATTTCAGTCAGTAAACAAAATTTGTCTGTGTGGAGACTGTGTGCACAACGCTACTCTCAGAACTTTAAATCTGTCCTGTCTCTAATTTGCTTTAGTGCCTAATGTAAGTGCCTGATCTGTGATTTTCCAATATGCATCCATCCCTAGATCACTTTTAAATCAGTCACGACATAGATCTTTCTGAGATGAACCATCTCCCGAGACATAATTTTTTTTGTCTTTTCCTAGATGGTTTCTCTAACGTGAGCGGCCACAGCTTTTAATCGCCGTATTCTGTACGAACAATACCGGAACATCCGGGAACGGTGACGGCTGAAAGAGAAGATATCTCGTTTTACCTGTTAATGGATTGAAAAACAAACATACGGCTAATATGCAGTGGATGAAATGTTTCAAAAATCTGAGAAGCTGATTGTGAAAGTGTTATGTGTTAATGAAATGAGTAAAAAAATTCACACTGATTAGCATTTAAACCATTACTAATAAGGTATAAAGTGTAACTAACTAGATAACGATAGGTATATTCAATATAAACTTTGTAATCCTTGATTGAACTGTTATACACTATTTATGACAGGACTGGTTTATTCCAATCACTTTCATTTGGAATATATTTTTGCGATAACTAATTTTTGAGAGATATTGGGTGAATGCTATTTCGAACATGGTTCAATACTACTAAGTGATAAAGATGACAATCACATATCCTTAAGAAATACTATTTTTATACATTTTCCAAAAAAATGTTATTTCCGAAGGTTCTTGGGAAAGATACGGGGAAGAGATATAATTTTACCATAATTTTGAGAATAAAAGAAAGTGATGTGAGTATCCAGATAAATTTATCTCAAGCTTTAGCATTATATCAGTGATATTTTCCGTGATAGCCTGCTTCTTTTTGTGGTCATCGACCGCTTTCGGGCGTTCGCCCATCATCAGGATGCTTTTTGTCACACAGTATGATAATATAGATTTGCACAAAGCAAATTTTACTTGATACACTGGTCTTTAAATGTTTTTGTTAGGACCTAATTACGTTAAGAAGGGTGTTGGTATCTGAGTGGAAAAAACACATGTTTCGGTCCTTATGGTGGCATATTGTACCCTTTAAAAATGGAAACATCCAACATGTGGGGTGAATAACTTAAACTATGTTTTTGTAAGGAGATTTACTTAATAATCAATTACCCATACTAACCTGCTATTTTATTTATTTATTTATAACAGCGCGAAATAACAGTGTGTCAGCCGCTGTGAAATAGTTACTGACAAGAAATGATAAACTTCGAGCTAAATGATCGTAAGATAGCATAGAAAAATAAATAATATTTTTGTTTTTTCCCCACTCAGGTAACATCACCCTCGTAACCTAATTAGGGCCTAACAAAAACATATAAAGACCTAAACAACTATCAACATATCAACTAAAATTTGATCTGTGCAAATTGTTATCACACTCTTGTAAATTGGATGTTGAGGTTCAGTCATACATAAGAACTCTTTTTAAATTTCTACCGACGTTTCGGCAAATTTATTGCCTTCTTCAGGGTCTGTACAAAGGTTTTAATACAAATTAAAAAATAGAAACAACACAAAATATGCACTTAAAATAAATATTTTCAAAATAAATTTTTATATAAATAAACTATATAGATAAACTAAATAAAAAGTATGATATATATATAGCACATTTAAATTTATTTGAAACTATTGTAGAATAGATCAATATTAAACTAAATCACAACTATTAAAACTTTGACAATATGTGGCGTATATAGGAGTAAAGTATGGAAATGCACTTACAAAAATTTTCAGTTAGAATTACTGTAGTAATTATTCCAGTTTTAACCTGTGACATACCATCACCAAGTGTTACGGAAATTGGATGGGTCAACGTTTATAAAGGGCTAGGAAGCGGATGGGAAAACCGTGTCTTAGTCTGTATGTTGTTTTGGAAATTCCAGGAGATTTCATAACTGACAGATAGGTTTTTGGTGTATGTCTAAAATTGATATATAATTTATCTTGTTTAATATGAATCATTTCCAATATATTTCATTTTTTATTATTATTGTTGATGGAGAGAATTTTAGTGTTTTCCATATCAATCACACTGTTCGACAAAAAACATCCTGATGATGGGCAAACGCCCGAAACCGGTCGATGACTACAAAAAGAAGCAGGCTATCATGGAAAATATCTCTGATGCTTTCCAGCTCTGCGGAACGAAACCACAACAACTTTAGCATTATAGATAATTTTCTAGCATTACATAAGGCAAACATTTATCCATCAAGGCCATTGCTTGCAAGAGTTCCCAATGCCGATTTCCCTTTGCGTATTTCACGATTCCCATCGCTGTATTTCTAGCATTCATATTCAGAATTACCACTTAATTGTAGCTCCCTAATTTTTAATTAAGGATTCATTTTACACATCCAGGTCGGTTTAAATAAAGATCACATCAAGAGCATTCTCACCAATGATGAGAGCGTTAGAACTTAATGAAGCCAGAAGTTAGTCTTGAACAAATCTGAGGAAAAACTGTATGTGTTTTCTTTTTGCCAAAAGTAATAGTAAATCACTAAGAATCCTAAATCTAGAACTTAAAAACTGTAACCGTGTTGATCCTATGCATAATCATCATGGGATGATACAACACAAATTTAAATTGAAATTGATATACATCTGGTTACCTGTTTTTTGTTCACATTTTCACGATTTTCTTATAAGATGCTTATTTTCATTGCAATGATCTTAACAATATTTCAAATAATATGACGTATACTATTAACAATACGTTATTAGAAGCATGGGATGAAACGTTTTATTATGTTACTCTCAATTTCATTTAGGCTATATCCACAGATTACTTTATATTCCCAAATTTATAGCTCGCTTGGGAATTGGATCTATGTTTCCAATTATAAACTCCATATTGTAGTGTGCATGTTGATTATAATGTCAGCTCAGGTACACACACAAAAAACAGGCAGTTTCGCTTAAATAATGAAAAACAAAATGGAAATGGCGAAACTAATAAAAAAAATGTAAACATGTTGTTGCCATTGGTTGTTATACACTGCTGGTCAATACTAAAGGAAAATGACTCCAGCAAATCTGTAATAATCTTTATAGGTACTACCTACAGGGCGATATATATCACAGCTAACTTGAAGTTGTTTTTTGGGACAAATTTATGGTTTAGGCTTCCGTCTAACATGCCATTAAAAAAAAAGAAAAGGCGCATGAATGTTCAAACTTTAGAAAAAAAAAAGAAAAAACGAATAAATAAGTAAGAATAATGTGTGGCCACATGGGCCTCATTTATCTCATTCTAATTGCAGGAGACCACAAAATTTATATAAACTGCTTAAGTATCTTTGTGAATTTAAATTTAGCGAAGAAAGGCTATTAACTAACCTAAAAGCACAATTAATAAAAAAGAATAATAAATAACAAGGGTAGAGGATATTTACTTAATTACATGGGATGTAGTTTAACACTCCTACTGATATCGTAACTATTATAGGATCGAGAATGTATTGCAGCTATTAAAATTATTATTCATATGACCTTGATATATTTTATTAACTATAATAGTTGATAATGAATTATTTAATTTCACAAATTAAACATACATTTATTACTTCTGTTTTTAATTTTTTATTATTTCTTTAATGAATATTATTATCTGCTAAGATTTCAAACAAAATTGGCATTACATGAATAAATTTAAGTTTTTTTTAAAACCAAATGAATATTTAAATAATTCTCTATAACTGTATAAGTTATTGCTGTAGCTTTGGTGTAGTGGATATGATCATGGACTTGTAACTGGGAGGTTGCCAGTTCAAGACCCACGTATAGCTAAATTTTATATTAATTCAATAAATTGATAAAATGTCTTCAAAATAAAATTGAATTTGTGTTAGTATGTTAAAGAATAATCATAAAAATATAAAATAGAATTTTTTATATTCGTAGTGATACGTAGTGATATCACTGCACTAACCCACATCCGGAAAAAGCTTGATATAGTAAAATGTTACCGTTTTCCCTCCATGATATTCGTGTTATTTTATTTATTTAAAAAATAAATTAATATATTAAATGTAAAAATTAAATGGAAAGTTTTTGAAGCTGTTTTATGAACAATGAAGTATAATATCTGTAATTAATTTATAGAATAAAGTAGATTTGTACAATAAAATTGGCTTTTAAAAAATAATAAAAAAAAAAGGTTTTTTTTTTTTTACGTATATTACTAATTTCTAATTAAATGATTAATTAATTTAAGTAAACTTTTACGGAGACTTAAAACGAATAATTAAACAACTTTGTCAGCAGACTAATTTATGCAAATCAAGAAATATTTCTTGCCCATCAATTTTTCCTTTTAAAAAATTTCATAAATAAATTTGTGCAAATGTAATTTGGCATGTATCTATCTGCCTCCACCCCCACTCCCTCCTTTTAATTTGATAAGTATACTCCAAATACTGGCTAATTTACTAAGGTGAATTATTTCATGGAAACTTCAATTTTAATAATGTTTAAAATAAAAATATATTGAAAAAAAATTTTTTTTAAATATTTCAACTAACTAGATTGTTTGTATGATGATGGTGGTGATGATGTTTGGGCGGTTGTTGATGCGGAGGACGGTGTGGTGTGCCATGATGCTGCGGTGTATCATGATGGGATATTTCACTCAGCGAAGGCTGTATATTGGCCACGAAATGGGCCATCGCATCTTCACCTGTATAAATTAATTAATTCAAATTATTTTTTTTTTTTTCATGCTGTCTAAAAATAATATTAAATAATTTAAAACATATTATTTATCTTTAAAAAGAAATCTATTGTTTAAAAAAAATAAAAATAAAAAACGAGTATTACTGCCTTAATTATTGTTTGATTATTGACGCGAATTATGTTTGTTTCTAATCAACATTAATTATTATACATTAAAGTTAAAAAAGTTATTTAAGAATTAATTTTTAATAAATTTGTTCAAGACTTTTTTGCTTTCTGTGTGTGTGTGTTTTTGTGTGTGAACAAAACAAAACTCGCAAAGGTTCAAACTTGACATTCCATTGGGGTATCACAATGGGATCTGACTGGAAGTTTTCTGTCAAAATTCCACAACCGAAAGTGCCACCTTAATGAATGGCTTTTTCAATTTATTTTATATAATTTTCTCGAAAATGGTACCAACGATTTTCTTTAACACATCCTAAGTATCAATGACACATACAAAGACCTACAACTTTTATTGGAAACATTTTTCCGGGAAAATTAATTTAATAGGGCTTTTGGCGGGGGGGCAGCAGGAGAATGATAGGATTATGTTTCCCACTAAAGTGATATTTCAGTTAATTAATACGATTCTATTAATATTAATTAGAATGAAATATGTCAACAAAAGACTGTGTTCGAAGAAAAGCTATTGAAACGAAAGTGCGTTTTTAATTAAACGTTTTTTTCGGTTTTCTGCAATTTTCTATAAAAAAAGTATTGATAAATTTCAATAAATTTGATATATTAATTATAAATACAGAAATCTACAACTTTTATTAGAATTTTTTTTTTCCGATGAACTTCATTGAAAGGGTTTTTTGGGGGCCCGGGATAAAGCCATGCTTAAAAAGTGGTTTTTTATAAGTTTAAATCTCCCTTGAGAAGAAGGAGTGTTGTTCGGGGGGGGGGGCTTTCCTCGATGTGAAGCAGGCTGTCCTTCCAGCCACCTATTAACTCATCCTAAAATCCTACTTATCCAATAGGTATTTCATCCATTTAGATCATCCTTCTCTCCTTTCAAGCATACTGAAGCTAGAGTGCCGCAAGGCAGCTTTCTATTTCCTATCCTTTACCCATATACACTGCAGACATTCCAATACATCCTGATACCATCCTTCTCACCTATGCAGATGACGCTGCCTACCAATAATGATCCCCCATAATAGCCCATAGAAATCTACAAACCCACCTCTCCTCCCTAGAAAAATGGTTGAAAAAAATAGGTCATTAAACTTGAAAAAAAGTCCCAACATTACCTTCACACTTCGTCGCATTACTCTTCCCCCCCAGTCTACTACAACTTAATTCCCTTACCAGTGAACAATGTCGCTCGCTACCTTGGCCTTTACTTAGACCGAAGACTTACCTGGAATCCCCAAGCACGACTTAAAAGAATAGAACTAAACAGACGCTTTCGATTACTTAAAAGACTACTTGGACAACAGATCTAAACTCTGCCTAGGCAACAAAAGACTAATTTATACATCTTTTTTAAAGCCTATCTGGGCGTGTGAGATAGAAATCTGGGGTTCAACCAAACGTTCAACCAATCTCCAGAGACTCCAATCCTTACAATCCAGAATTCTCCGTAACATTGTAAACGCTCCTTTTTTACGTCTCCAACCGAACCATTTGTAGATTCTTGTAGGGGATTATTGCACTGCGATCTAAAAGATCTATTGTGCCTCCAATGCACAGCCGGCCTCCAAGTAGTGTTCTCTAGTATAAAAGACAACACTGCCCAACGACGAACACTGAGTTTTAGAGGTTCCTAGCTAGAGAAAATCTAAGAGCAGCACGCTGGATTCGAACCCGGGACCTCCGACGCGCTACCACTGAGCTTATTCCTTCCTTCTCCATTGGCTTTTGCCAGTTAACTAGAGGACGGAGACTCTAGTTTGTGTACTGAGTTTGTTCTTGTCTATAAAGTGTAGAATGTATGTAGTTTAAGGGTATTGTGTACTGTTCTGACGAAGTGCATGGAGTACTGAGCTGTGGTAACCCGTGGGGTCGCTACTCAGCAAGTAACTGCATGGAACAGATACCCCTTGGGGGCCAACCAATCCATACACACTGACCTTAATATACCGTACATTGCTCAAGTCGCCTAAACCCTTCACAGGAAATTCCATATTAACCTACAGTCACATACAAATCCTTTTGTTCAACACCTGTCTTCCTGAACACTTCCTAATAACCCTCCTAGACGTTTTAAAAAACAATGAACTCGTGATCTCCTCTTAAGTGAAGAGAGAGTGAATAGTATTTTTGTGTAATTTTGGAGTGTCAACCATTACGTAGCTTCTCCACTTACTATGTATGTAGGTTCTTTGTAATATTTGTTACTTATAGTGTGGTTGCACTGATTGTAGCATAAATAAAGATTAAACAAAAAAAAATTAAGTTTAAATTCTCCCATGGGTATACCTAATATGGAACCTATAAGTATGAAAAAATTGGTCAATTATAACTATGTAAACTACAGTGGAAGAAATTCGTTTGAGTATTTCACGTCGGCAATCCAATACCATAAAATTCCTATGAGCCTATTTATATAATATATTTAAAATGCATCTTGGCAATTGACAGTTGATCGAATCAGAAAACCTTAAATTCATTTAAGGTGTTTTTTTTTTTGGGTGGAGTGGGGCGAGGTTATGTTATCCTCTAAAGTGCTATTTCAATTTATTCAAGATTCAATTTCTATAATCTATTCTAAAATAATGTTAATTAGAATTAAATATGTTGTCGAAATTCTGAGTTTGGAGAAAATAGGTTGTTCGTTCAGTCGAGGTATGACGGATGCTAACAACTTCACGGCCCCTTTCCTAATACTATATATATAAACTTCCTAAAAACCCCTTCTTAAAAGTATAAATTATAATGTACTTGTATAGAAATACCAACCCGCATTACAGCTGAGTTTTGCAAGTAAAATGTAATCACTAAAATTGCCCCGCCACTACGAACGTTTTATAAATTTAATTTAGCTTTGAGCCTTTATGGTGGAGGAAAAAAATCTGGTGTGAAACACTCACACAACATTCCCTTTTTTTTTACCTAGTTCTGATTTATTTATTATTTATTTATTTAAATAGGTGTTTTTACCCAGCTACAAATTTCACATATATCTGAAATATACGTATATAACTAGATAAAGAAATTCGGCACTTGCAATAAAATCATTTTTCTTCAAACTAGGAGTTTTTCGTTTTTGAAGCTATGCTGTTCACACACACACACACACACACACTGACCATTTTCTAAAAACCACTTTTTTGGGGGGGATTCAGGGGGCCTCAAAAGCGGATATTTCCGGTAGAAATTCGATTTCGAAAATTTGACACGATTACAATACTTCCTCTTACTAGGAGGAGTAAGAGAAATTAATATGAATCCCTTAAACTATCTTTTACATTAATTAATTGAGCTTGGGTAAGCGATACTACTTGCAGAGCAGTCTCTCTCTCTCTCGGTGAGATATGGGTTGGATTATAAAGGGCACGAGCTGCAACTATAATAATTTTAGGAAAACCCCCTTCTTATTTGCAAAATTGTGACAAAAATAATAATTATTAGATCAGAGACATTTTCCGTGGTAGTCTGCTTCATTTTGTGATCATCAACCGGTTTCGGGCGTTCGCCCTTCTTCAGGATGCGTTTTTCAGACAGTGTGACAACACAGACTTGTACAGAGCAAACTTTGTTTTCACACTCTCCATCACAACAATATTAATTATTGGCAATTAATGCTAGACGGGACTTATAATTTTATTGCTGTATATTCGAAGTTAATAGAAATCAGAACAAAATATTTTGATAAGCAGCAACTTTCCGGAGAGGAGATGATTGCTCTGTTAAATGGTGAAGATTGGATTTGTACAAAGTTTTTTTTGTTTTTGTTTTGATATATGGCCGCTCCATATACACGTAATATCTCACCAACCATTTTATGGCCAACCCAATTAAAAACTTTGTGACATAAAAAATTTTTGAAGAAAATTTCTTGATTTAATTATATTAACCGCCATCTTGCATACAGCTCTAATCCCATAACTGCCTCCACTCTCTTAACAGAATCATTTAAGTAAAATAGAATATTGGGCCAAAAAATGGCGGATTAAACTCAACCCACAAAAATATCAACAAATCACTTTTACTCTGCGTCGTGCTTCCTGCCCTTCAGTAACCTTCAACTCAATACCACTCTCTCCTACAAACTTAGTTCGCTACTTTGGGATGTACAAAAGACTAACATGGAATCCACATACGAAACTAAAAAGACGGGAACTTAACAAACGGAATAAGTTACTAATCAGACTAATAGGAAGACGATCGAAACTACCTCTCCAGCACAAACGACTAATATACAACTGTATACTCAAACCGATTTGGACTTACGGACTTAAACTGTGGGGTTCAACCAAGCGCTCAAATTCCCAGCAAATTCTGTCTTTTCGGTCAAAAATTCTCCGTCAGATAACATAATGCTCTATTCTATGTCTCTAACTGTACCCTCGACAACGATCTTAAAATCCCATATATATCTGTAGCTGTCAAAACTAAATATTTAAAAAATTTATATTCTCAGAGGCAAGAGGCAAGAGGACTCTCTTGCCCTCAACTCTAATCCTCTTTTTAAAAATCTCGCCTTCACAACTCTACCAGATAATCCAGCCCGTCGAATGAGCCGCTGTTGGCCCCGTGATCATCTCCAGCAATAAGAAGTAATTCCTGTGAGAGTGTTACCGCTGGGTAGCTTCTCTCCTCCAGCTAATCATGTCATTCATCATCCCACATCATCCATCATATTCACTTATTATATTTATTTATATAGATCGTGCAAACGAAACAAAAAAAAAAGTCATTTTATATATAACTGAATTAACAGCACTTGATTCTGTGGGGGTTTTTTAACAACCCTAATTAACAACATTAGGAAAATGTCGTTAATCGTGTTAGTTTCCCACATCAGTATATTTTTTCGTACACAGGGCCTTAAACCTAGAATTTGGTAATAACCTAATTTTGAAAATTTAACATGATGGTAATATTTCCTCTTACAACGATAAGAGAAAGTTATTGTCTTTTGGGAGAAAGTTATTACATTTTTTTTTTATTGGCAAAATTTGCCAACACCATGGTAGAACATAAAATAAAAATGTGATATATTGGTAAGGTAATATATTGATAGTGATGAAAGAACTTCCACTAGTTGGTGTAGATTATATAGGAAAATGGTCTCTAGTGACTAGTTTATATGTCGGAACGATGAAAGAGAGAGGGACTGGGGCCAATAACAAGTGGCGTATTTAGGAGGGGGCAACCAAAGGTGATAGCATCACTTCAACCCTCAACAGCTCTTCCACGCTCTTCTACTATGGCCACATAGTCACCAATCCTATCTGACAGCGCACACAAAAAATGAAACCTTCATATCTACTACAGTTATATTTTGGTACCAGCCTACTCGACATACATTCATCTAGCAGCGCACCTCTTTCACTTTATATATTCATCATTTTATCAAGGCCTATTGAAAATTGTAAATAATGCCCAATGATTGTAGAAATGTTTACTTTCTCTGTCTAGTTGAGAGTGAGAGAGAGAGAGAGAGACCGGTCTGAGTAATTGTCACCTACAACCATTAAAAAAAAAACTAAATAGTGAGGGATAGGAAGCCGTTGAATTTTTTAAACAAGAAATTTATAATCCATTGGAGATTTTAATCCAGTAATAATCTGTTTCATTTTGTAACAACACCGGTGACAAATGCGTGATATATCACTGTTAAAGCAATGACCGGTGACTAGAAAATCAAGCAAGCTGTTAAGGGAAAATATCTTTGATGTTTCTCAGCAATGTGGATACCACCATCCGGAAATCAGATTCCGTCTGATTATGTAGTGAGGATCCCTAAGGTAGTCGCTTTCGTTTCCCTTAGAGCTCGATGAATTTTTCGTAAATGATAGATGCATTTAAAAATATTTTTGATGGTTTACAATTGTATTTTAGGAATAAAAATGGTCGAACTGCAAGGAAGGATTATTATATTTGTTGTTGGAAAGCATCAAAGTTATTTTCCGTGATAGCCCGCTTCTTTTTGTGGTCATCGACCGGTTTCGGGCGTTCGACTATCATCAGGATGCTTTTGTGACAGTGTGATAACATATACTTGCACAGAGCAAATTTAGTTGATGCACTGGTTTTTAAAAATGTTTTTGTTAGGACCTAATTAGGTTAAGAGGGTACGTGAGTGGGGTACATGTTTCAGCCTTTAATGGGGCATATTAGTTCCTTTAAAAATGGAAACATCCAACACGTGGGGATGTCTAACTTAAACTATGTTTTTTTGAAGGAGATTTACTTAATAATTAATTACCCATACTATCTTGCTATTATATTTATTTATTTATAATATAGCGAAATAACACTGTGTCAGCCGTGAGCTACTGTGAAATAGTTACTGACAAGAAATGATGAAATACTAGCTGAATGATCGTAAGATAGTATATATAAATATATATCTGTTGTTGAATAATTAATCTATATAAGCTAGTTGTTTAATAATTACGCATTCCATTTCAGCTTTCATAATTCATATACACCATCCACGCACGCATGTATACTTAAATATGGGTTCTTTACATGCCTAAATATAACAAGTCTAAACTATGCCTAAGTACAGACTTTTATAAATATATCATTGAATGATTGAGTGAATTGATCGAATTGAATTCAATGATATATTTATAAAAGTCTGTACTTAGGCTCGTTTAGACTTGTTATACTTAGGCATGTAAAGAACCCATATTTAAGTATACATGCGAGCGTGGATGGTGTGTGTGAATTATAAAAGTTGAAATGTGGAAAAATATTTTTAAAAAATCAGTGTATCAACTAAATTTGCTCTGTGCAAATCTGTGTTATTACACTGTTTGACAAAAAACATCCTGATGATGGGCGAACGCATCATTTCATCTAATGTACCACTTCAGTACAATCTATGGTTTTATCACCTTTATAATATTTATATAGATTAGAAACATTGACAGAAAATACCAAATTGAAGCAAATCAGATAGATTTGTCCGGATACTGATTTCAGGAATGATTAAATTTCAAAAATTGATAGAAATGGGGGGGGGTCATTGATTGCTCTTATTGTTGAACTAAAAAGTTTTCTAATATAATCTTGCTTACATGTAATCAACCATTTTCAGTCAGTAAACAATTGTTTTTTTTTTATTAATCTGTTCATAAGATA
Organism: Triatoma infestans; assembly: GCA_011037195.1. NCBI lineage: Eukaryota > Metazoa > Arthropoda > Insecta > Hemiptera > Reduviidae > Triatoma > Triatoma infestans. The sequence continues at coordinate 38,194 of JAAEAF010004811.1, read as the reverse complement.
GAAAAAAGTAAAAAAAGCAAAAAAAATCAATATTTGTCAGCCCTCCCGAAGTGTTATAAGATAAGATATTATATCACTTTCTTTTGATCTGTATAACAACTGCTTTCTTCAGACCTTTTACCAGTTAAAGGTTAAATGGTGATATTTTATAAAGATACAAAAGGGAGGGATCTTGTTATAAAGTTTGATAAAACCCGATACTGTGTGATATTTTCTTGTAAAAATGGTTTGCCACATTTGAAAATATTATTTATTTAATGTTTATGAAGATTTTTGTCTCTCGTCGATTTTGTTTAGTTTTTATCTTCGATCTGTTAGCATCATCAACAATTATGCGCGGAAGAGGTGAGAATAATTCGTCAGGATTTAGTTAGATACAAAAATGGCCCATAAAAACACAGCAGTATGTCTCGAAAACTATTGCAAATAAAATAATTGTTCAAAAGATGGTAAAATGTTGGATTTTCTAATTTGTATTTGTGGAGCCTACTATGATATCAACATTTTTTTACTTTCTCTTACTCCTAATAAGAGGAAGTATTGTTATTTTCTCTAGTCAGGGATAACTTATTACAAGTTCGAAGAATCACGTGAACTCTGAAACTGTTCGAAGATGATTGTTAGAAGTAGGTCTATGGCTAGGAAAGTACCATCAGTGGCAGTACTAACCAGGCCTCATCTTAGGTTAGCTTTGCCAATCAACATCTCCGTTAGACTGTAGAGCAATGGTGGTGCTGTTCTTTGGTCTGTATTCTCCAGAAGGTCGTGTGGAGAAAGCAGGGTGTGCGCTTCAATCAACGTACTAATAGGAGAATGTTTTTTGCGAACGACAACAATGAAGAACCCGCATCGAGTTAATTGTTGTTGAAAATGGTGCAATAGCAGCTGCTAGATATGCTGAAGAAGTTCTTCTAGAGGCAGTCATACCCTTTGCTCCATTTATCAGGGGCATTTTCATGTTAATGCACGATAACGCCAGATCACATACACTGCTAGAGTTAACAATACGCAGTTTGGAGGAAGTCGGTATAAATTGTGAACGATTGGACTGCATCTTTTCAGGACATGAATCCTATAGAACAGCTATGGGACATACTCCAAAAGGTATGTTAGAGTTCGTGATCAGCCTCCAACTATTCTACAACAGTTCCGCGTGACCCTACAAGAAGAATGGGATGCCGTTCGACAAGACACCATTCAAAACCTGATTGTTTCGATGCTCTGGCATATCTGGGCCCTTAGTATATTGCCCGAGAAGGCAAAATACCAAGCACTAGGAGTTGAGAAAAATTAAAAAAAGGTTATCAAAATTGTTGCAACAATAGTTTTAAAGGTTATTTAAGGATTATAGAACAAAAGTTATTTTAGGATTATGTACAGTGCGATCATCTATATAAAAAGATTTCCATTGATTTTGGCTTGGTTATGGTTCAAACTTACAAACAGACAGATAGTCAAAAAAGTTTGTATTGTGTCATTATTGATCTTCGAAATGTTTGGATAAGAGGACATATTAAATCTTCTTTTATTTTAAATATTGAAATTCAATGAAAATATTTTCAAAGTCGGTTTAAAATAAGTAGCAATAAATTGAGAAAGTGTACAACAAACTAACTACAAGGTAAATGGTGTATTCAGTTTAATTAATTCGGCAAAGAACCATCTTGTGTTATATAAAATTTACTTGCTAACCTCAATATTCGCCCTCAACAGGACAATTAGTTATGACGCAACTAGAGGGTTAAAACTAGCCATTATTCTGAGTTTTCATACCCATTAGTATATAATTGAGTGAAAAGTTTTTATTAAATAAAGTTATCGTGAAGTGGTTTGCGTTTCAGATAAATAGTGGAAATTGTTTATAAATCTATAAAATGTTATCTTTTTCTGCTTTGTTTTGTTACAATCTAGTACAGTTATTACGCAACAAAAGAATTCCCCTAAAAACCATCATTTATAAAATATATATATATACAAGTACCAAAAATATACTATTTCGCAGACAATAAGTTATCTGATACTAAACACTGTTAACAAACAGCTTGCTTTGTTTGTATAGTGTTTTTACAGTCTATTTTTATAAATTCGCATTTCTTAGGTTACTATCCATAACCTTTCATAGGTCCAAGTTTAAATATGGAATTTATTGAAACATTTTATCAAAATACAGATTTAATGGGATGAAGTAATTATCTATTGTGAAACACTCAAACAAACGTTTTTGTCAATTCTCACAATTTCATTGGACAAATTTGCTTCAAAGTTTGCATTTTTACTAAATATTTCTCAGCTGCGCTAGACCTACGAGGGACAGTCTTTAGAACAGTTTATATAGCAGTTACAACGCGTCAGCAACCAATTCCGACCTTTACTCTGTCTAAGTCTCTCGCTATCTAATTTCTATTTACATGTAAAGTCCTGGCAGTTTCGTGTCTCTATTTTATTGTACAATGTTCAGCATTCATTTGAAATGTTATTGGTGTGGTTGTTGTTGTAGTGTAGTGGTAGCTTGTGTAGCACGAGCGGTTTAGTAAAAAGGCTAGTAAGTATATATGTTTAAGAGAGAAGTATTAGAAATAATCAAGAGAGCACCACTGTTTTTGAAATAAATATATTTTCTAAGTGAATTTAAATGGTTTACAATATTCACAACTATATCTTAATAAATCAGATGTTATCTAGAATAAAGGCAAATCTCTATCACTGGCACTGAGTTTAAGAGAGCGATTCCTGAAGCAAGTGTTCTGGCTTTGAAAGCAGAATGCAGACTGTCTTGAAGGAATGCCCTCTCTAACGGGGGATTTTCTCTTACAAAACAGTTGGCCAAGTGGCATTGTTATTTTCCTAACGGATTCCTGTGCTTTTGTCTCTTTAGCAGCAATGACCTTAAATTATAGTACCTGACTCTAAAATACATTATTTTTGCCAAAATTATTTCACTTAAAATATTTTTCAAAACTATTTATTTTTGCATTTCTTCTTCCACTACAAATTCTAGCTTATTTCTCAAAAATCTTTCCTCACTAATTTCTCGCCATCGAAAACCTATTAAATTATAATATTAATAATAATAGAAACTCAATAAAGTAGTTTAATAAAGTTACGCCTTCAGAGACAAGCATTATTCCTTCCACAGTAGTAACCTTTCCAAAACCATTTTCTCAAAAAGATGTTTGAAATCAAAATGATAGACCTACTAGTGCGTAATAGTATAATGTTTTATAAAAATCATTGGAGCAGTTTTCGAGAAAAATTGCAAAACAAAACTGAACAATACATCCTGTTTAATAGCCCAATCGAAGTTTCAAATTTGATCTACCTACATTTTATGCTTTTTGAATTATGTTGTGCACCCACACATAAACGTAAAGATCATTTCCTAAAAACAATGCATTCTTTATTCAGAGATCTTCAAAATATGTATTTGCGATAAAAACTCAATTTCGAAAATTTGACTGGAGACAATCCTCCGTGGCTCTCCAGTGCTTCTCCAGTTCCCTATTTCTCTATTGTTTCACTTCCACATTGCAAAATTGATTGGTGACGGCTATTGTTGGTATGGGACCATAAAATGGTAATGATGATCCTAGTTGTTGTAGCTGGTTCCGCAGAGCTGGAAAGCATCAAGAGATATTTTCCGTGATAGCCTGCTTCTTTTTGTAGACAACGACCGGTTTCGGGCGTTCGCCCATCATCAGGATGTTTTTTTGTCAAAATAATGTGATAATATGAGGCCATTGCCTTCTGCTACAGTTACCCACCGATATAGAGCTCTAGTACGGCTTATTCAAAGCTTTTAGTGCAGCAGCTTGACTTTCAGAAAACATCCTCCTCATCTTTTTAACTTCTTTGCCACTCTACCAACATACAGCAGCTGAGAACAATGTTACCAAATGATCTCAGCCTGCAAAACAGGTGGCAATACCCCCTAAAGCTATAGATCTTCCTTTGTTCAGCCACTTTGCCAAGCTCCTATACCAAACCAGAGCCATCAGAATTGCGATAAGTAATGCCATTGTTTTCCTCCATTAGCCCTTTGAGGGTGTTTTCTTCCATTCGGCTAATACTGATTTTGTAACCTCTCTCGAATGCCCACTTCTTAATCAATTTTTAAGAGAAGAAATTGTTTCGCTCGTCTTATTGTTTTATTTCATGTTTTATTTCAAATTTCCCAATAACTTGACCAAATATTGATATACTGACGAAGATATAAATGTAATAATCTTATAAAATAATATATCTGTTGCCATAAATATATATATTCATTTATATCCATTACACTTCAATAATTAAGTAAAGATTTAAAATGTTAAAATGAAACAGTTTATCACAAGTTTGCAGACATCATATTATAAATTGGCCCAATAACATAACCAATTTCAAGAAACAATACTAGCGTTTCCACATTGATTCTATTGTTTTACCTTAAATATAATGAACTTCTAGTTTTTATTTAGTTTATAAATATATATGTTTTACAGATTTATTTTTTTCTTTCTGTTGTTCCTAGTAAGAGGAAGTATTGTAATTGTGCAAAATTTTCGATATCAAGTTTTCACCGGAAATATCCGTTTTGAGAACCCCTGAGTCCAGAAAAGTAGTTTTTAGAAAATGGTCTGTCTGAGTGTGCATGTTTATGTGAACGACATATCTCAAAAACGAAAAATCGTATAAAGTTCAAACTTGATATTCCGTTTCGTTTAGGTGTCTCCATGGGATCCGACAATAGGCCAACTGTCAAAATTACCGAACCGGAAGTACCACTTTACTAAACAGTTTTTTTCACTTTCTTGCAATTTTCTCAAAAATGGCTCCGATGATTTTCTTTAAACTTGTTATATCAACTACACATACAAAAATCTACAACTTTTATTTGAAACATTTCTCTAGAAAAATTCATTTAAGGGCACTTTTGAGGGACGGTTGGGGCTAGGTATACCTCTAAAGTACTATTTCAGTTTATATACAATTCTATCACATTATTTAGAATTAAATGTGTTGTTGTAATTCCGAGTTTGAAAAAAAATCGGAACATTGGTAGTGCGTTTTTACTGAAATATATCTTTCAGCTTTCTAGTGTTTTCTCGAAAATGGCTCCAACAATTTTCTTTCAACTAGGAATATGAACTACACATATAAAGAGCTACAACTTTTATTTGAAACATTTCTCTTGGTAATGCCATTTAAGGGGGCTTTTGGGAGCGGATGGGGGTTAAGTTTTTCTCTTAAGTTCTATCATAGTTGATTATACAGTTCTATCATCCAAACAGAATAAATTCTAAATAAATAGATCGCCAAAATTCCGAGTTTCAAGAAAATTAGTAAACCGGAAAGTGCATTTTTACTCAACAGTTCTTTCAGTTTTCGACGAATTTTATTAAATTTGATACACTAACTATAAAATTTGTCAATTATAGTTTTGAGAACTGGAGTAAGAGAAAGTTGTGTACCACCAGATTTTTTTTTTTTTTTAAGATATTTCTATAATTCCTGTAATCTTCCTTGACAAATGGGACTAATTTATAATTCTGATTACATTCTAGTGATTTTTTTTAAGGTTTCTTCAGTTTGCATACAACTCAGAAGGGAATAACCTTTATTTTTTCGAAAGTCGGTTTACGATAGTTGCAAATGTTCGTTATCCGAAAATAGATTTTTTTCGAGGTTTCTGATAAGGAAAAAAAATTTCTCATTAAAAGTTCTCTGTGTGTGGGTGGGTGTGTGTATGAGTGTCAGTATGAAAACCCAAAAACGCGAGAAATCGCAGGAAGTTCAAACTTGATATTTCCTTCGACACGAAGTTTTCGGTCAAAATTCCTTGACGATAAGTGGAAATTTAATGAGTGGTTTATGAACTTTTCACGATTTAATAATAAAAAAAAAAAGGATTGAATACTTTCCTTCACTTTTATTAGAAATAGTTTTTTAGAAAAATTAAATTTTCACTGGGGGTACAAGGGGAACGGACGACCTCAAAGGTACGACGACCAACCCTACGCGCGATACTGTATCGTCGGCCATCTCTTAAAATCTATATATAACTGATGGGGATCCACATTATTTTCATAAAACTCTTGAAGTATTGTTCTCATTGTAAATCTCTCGTAGTGGTCGACCTTCCCTGCTTAAACCCGCACTGGTAATCGCCCAATGTTTCCTCAGTTTTTTCCGTACTTCTCCTATACTATCTACTGATATAATCTACTCCATTCTGATATTTTCAAAATTTTGTTCACTGAAATTTATTTTTGAGGGGTTATCAGGGTGGAGGGGAGACCAAACTTAAGTATTTATCTAATATGACACTTCAGTATAATGTATGATTTTTGACTCGATAAATTAAAGATACAAGGTACGTTTAAAGATCTGCTAGATTTAGTGGGAAGAAAGAATTGGAAAAATAATATTTTGGAAAATAGTTTAATGAAATAGTTTTGTGAATTTTAGCTAGTTCAAATAGTTACTTTAGTGAAGGGGAAACAGCCAGTTACTATAATTTAGGTCAATGCTACTGAAGAGACAAAGGGACAAGTAACGATTAGGATAAGACAATACACTCCCTCCAGACATACCAGCATTATTTGAAAAGATTTGAACTAACAATTAGAAGGCATTCTTTCAGGACTGCATTAGACACCGAACCAGACGCTTGTCCCTCGCTATCTTAGCATCAGAGCCACTTATAAGTTAAAACATAAGAGTTTGTTCTAACTAGTTTCAATATATCAATAAGCATGATAACTGTGATATTGTAAAGTACTTAAATTCAGAATAATATTTTTTTTATTTCAAAAACAGTGTTGATCTCTTGATAATTTCTAATACTTCTCTCTTAAACATATATACTCACAAGCCCTTTACAAATCCGCTCACGTCACAAGCTACTACTACAACACAATATCAACAATTACATTTCATAGAATTCCAGATTTATGAAAATCGATTAAAACCGGAAGTGCGACTTGTAAAATAAAAAAGTTAATTGGGATTTTCATTGCAGTTAGAATACTATAGTTACTAACATATACACATGGCGAGTCAAGAAGAAATTTAAAATACCGTTACAAAGTTATACTAAGGGCTTGAGACAGAGAACCACTGACATATAAACAAATACAATCCCCATCGTCCTTACAAAAGCCCAAATTCAACGCTTCATAAACACTGTTAAGTTTAAAGAAAGTTTACAATCAGAGAAATTCATGTGAGTGTTTCACATCTATGTCTTATGTTTTTGTTTACCCTCCCCCCTCCACGGTCTGGGTTGATTCCTTTATTGATTTTCGTCTGCATTTAATTTACATAATATTGATTCTATCTCTATAACAGTTCAGATGTAGTATAGAAACAGTAGTACTCTATAATTTGAATATATACTTGATATACCTATATGTATAAAGTAATTGAATAAAGACGAACAAATCTCAGTTGTATATCAAACAGAATAATATCTCTAATATTTAGAAATACACCGTGGGTGAATAACATTTGTTATGTACGAGTATGAATATATATTCACTTTTTACGGGAACAATTTCATGTTTTCTATCCAGCATACTATATTCCAATGGAGATTTAACCCCCTTTTTGTTACCAAGCAGAGGAGGAGCATATATACCCTTAGAACCTTCCAGGATATTGAGGTTTCTTAGAGATCTCAACCGGAAGGGAGTCACTAGGTGGAGTAGCAGTCTTGCCTATGGCACCTAAGGAATAGCACAAAAAAACCATGGAAATCGCAGTGCATCGGTCCCTTGGAAGAAAAGAAATACACCGCTTACATCAAATAAAACAAAAACAAAAATCTGGTGTGAGAGACTCATACAACTTTCTGTTACTGCTGTTAACATAATTATAAGTATATAAAATGAATTTTCCCATATAACTTCTTATAATTTAATAAAATTTTACTGATTTGTTCTGGTGGGGCGGGCGACAAGCACCTAGACAGGCATGATTACATTGCAGAACAGAAGAAAGCGCCAATAACATTTTGAACCAAACTTAAATAATATTTCAGATTTAACGCCAGAAATCCTTAAAATCAATTTTATTCAAAAAAAAAATGTTACAATAAAGACGAAAGATTCGTATCTGTGCAATTAGAATTCCAGATTTAAAGGAAATCGTCATAGCACTTCCGGTTAACCCTTTTTTTATTTTTTATTATTTTTTTTTTTTACTAGCATTATTTGTATTAATTTTTTTTACAAATTTAGAATTCTAGCTGTGCTTCTAAATGTATATTTATATATTAAATATGGTAATAACCACACATGGCACTTATGTGGTACTTTAGAAGAAATTTTAACGTTACGTTAAGACCGGAGAAGAGGGGCATGGCAGAGATCCTCCCACACCGGGTTCGGGTAACTCGAAGTAGTCTGGCACTCAGGTATATACCGAGACCATGGAGGAGGGCGAGGGTGGTGTTCATCCCGAAAACCGGGAATAGGGACTCCACCTTACAAATCCTTCAGGCCTATTTGCCTTACGGTAATGGAAAAGGCCGTGGATAATTATATCAGAACCCGCTATATCATGCATACCGAGCGGGCGTGGGGGAATAAGGGCTAAGCTCTAGGGAGCGGACGCTTCTTTCTGTCGGCTCCCTCCCCTGGAACCTTCCTAAAGACAGTATGACTAAGAAATATAGCTTTGTTAGGAATTTTTCTACGAAGCTAAGTGCGAAAAGGGAGTGGAGCGAAGGATCCGCCCTGGCTAGTATTAGCGAGCATGCCACTAGGTGGTATAAAGATTGGTCTAAGACTCTCGAAGGGACCGGGGCAGGAGTGTTTAGGCCCAGACGACCCAAACACTCGGAACCCAGGGGTTGGTTTACTAGCATCTTCCAGGCGGAAATTCACGCTATTGGAAGGTGCGTTCAGATGACCTTGACAGAGGATATCGGAATCACGAGATAGTTATCCTATCCGATAATCAGGCGGCCATTAAAGCGCCGAGTTCTCATGTTATCTCATGTTATTCAGTTCTCATGGTATCTCATGTTATCAGTTCTAAAATGGTATGGGAATGCCTAGAAAAGCTTAATGACCTAGGCAGAAGAAATAAAGTTACCCTATATTGGGTGCCGGGAGGTAATGAGGTAGCCGACACCCTGGCAAAAGAAGGCGCTGTAGCTCCTCTCATTGGACCGGAGCCCTTTTGTGGAGTCAGTGACCAAGTACTCTTAGAAGAAATCAAGAAGGAGGAGGTGGCGAAAAGAGCTCGTCTCTGGACACCATCCCGGGACTGAGACAGGCCAAGGATCAGGCTGGGAGAGATCTGTGGCCTTGGGCATTATGGCCACTGACTTACAGTCTGAAGTCATTGACATCACAGAATCTGCTGCCTTGCGGGGGAGTGGTAGGGAGAAAATAAAGAGGTGCGGATATTTTATGATAGTCAGGCCGCACTGAGGGCTTTGAGCAAGTAGGGGTTTTGGCCGCACTGAGTGAGTTGGAGTTCGAAATTGGTGGGAGAATGTAAGAGAAGGCTTAATACTCAGAGAGGTAAAGTACAGCTCTTCTGGGTGCCCGGATATGCGGGAATAGGGCAATGAGAGGGCGGACAGGCTGGCTAGGGAAGTATCCTCCTTACCTTTTTGTGGTCCTGAACCAACCCTTGCTGTCACTAAGAGGTACTGTGATAGACAGATTAGACTTTGGGAGACGAGAGTTTTGGAGAAATATTGGGAAGACTGGCAGGGGTGCCTCCAGGCTAATAGTTTCATCAATAGGACTAAGTAGGGGGGGTTTCCGATATAGGGAGGACGTTCCATATGTCAGAACTGCGATGATGGAGTTAGGGAAATGGTGGATCATAACCTAGTGACCCCGTATCGCTGGTACTAGGTTTCGTGTATTTGGAAGGGTATCACTCTCTTGGGACGGCCTGGGAGTGTTGGAGCTAAAAGATATCTTAGGATATTGTATACAAATCGGCAGATTAACGGGGGAGATTAATTAGGAGGATGATTTGAGAGGAAAATCGGAGGGGGGGTAAAAGTCATATAAGCTTAGGTCCAGATCGAAAGGCACCCGGATTTAATAATAAGGAAGAGAAAAAAGTCGAGTAGCATTTGATTATAATATTATCTTTATTAAGGTTACTGAAGTTTCCGGGTTGAGACCGTGTCAGTGGTTTGCTAAAAACCGACGTTTCGCCTATGTTGCAAGGAGCTTCTTCAGGGTGGTTACACTTTGAAAGTCAGTATGGCCAGGAAGGTAGCAAGGTCAGTACGATCTCAACCCGTGAACTCAAGTGTTTTCCATGAAATCTAAAAGATAATTAATTAATAAAAATTCCAAGTTTTATTGTCAATTAGAATTATAAGACCGTATGAGTCCAGAGACTTAACAGAAGTATTGATTATCTTTAAAACTACTTTTAATGATAATGATTTTTTAATAGGCGAACACAGATCGTGGTATGTGCTAGGGCTAGGGCTAGCTGGCTGGATGGTTAAACACCGAAGACAGATAGGATTAATACCTCATAATTTAATCATGAAATAGAAATTAATTAAATCTAAAACAATGTTAAGTGTATTATTTTCTAAATTAATAACCAACAGTAATTATCATCAACTGTTGTAATGAATTCTGGAAATGTTTCATTGTTAATGAAACAAAGCTTGAAAACATTGTTAATTAAGTATTCATAGAATTGTTCTATAAGTGCTGGATGTTTTAGATGATATAATAATTCACAAGGTTAAAAGGTTGTTTAATCTAATTATATTATATAGGATAAACAATATATATGAACGGCCCTGTTTAATACAGACAACATAATAAGATACATGAATGTATGTGGAGTCATTAAATTTCATTAGGTTAAATTATAGTTAATAACACTTTTGGAAAACAAAACAATTAAATTTTAAACTAAATCTAACTGAGAAGGTAAATCTTATAAAATATTTTTCTTGGCCATATTTTTAAAGCTACAAATTGTAAACGTCAAATATTTAGATACACAAGTCATTTTTGAGTTTATTTAATAAAAAAAAATCTAGGTTGAAGAAGTAATTTTTTTTTTTTTGAATAATGTGAACAAAGGTTAGTTTTAGTGCCAAAAACTAACACGTTAAAAGTTTTACTAGTAGGTTTTGAAATAGTGGATTTTATTGAATGCCTGCAGGGACGTTTGTTGCCAAGGTTCCTGTTTCTGATGGTTTATAGTAAAAGGGGGAAGTGGTAGTGAATAAGAGAGTTAAATTTTATGAAGGCGACTCCAGGTCTACTTGTCTAGCAGTGGGAATAGAGTAGTGTTATTGGGGTAGGCTAGCTAGGCTATAGAAGAGGGTGACTACGAGTCCTTTAGGGGGTGACTACGGCCCTACAGGGCGACATTGTGGCGCCGTCTTCGGGACGTAAGCATTGCCGCAATGCTGGTGATCTCTTGTCTTATGTACACACACATTACTTTATTATTGCACAAACCTATTCAATATGGACGTCTGGTCAATAATTTTTGTTTTATTATTATTATATCTTTCATTATAAATACAGTGGTATATTAATTTTACAACTTTGTTATTTTCAAAATACATATTAATTCCGAAATATACTTAAAATACTTTTAAAAAAAATATATAAATTGTGAAATACACACACGACTATTTCTTATTTAATTTAATCCAATTATAAAATTGATAACTTTTCTTTAAACTATACATTTTCATACACTATGGCCCTAATAAATAGATGATAGATGATGGGCTTTTATGTGTGTGGGATAATATACAAAATTTAGAAGAAACTTCGGCCCATCTTAGAAAAAATCGGAAAGAAAAACTTTCGGTTCCCTTTAACAAAGGTTTCGTCCAACATTGATGGATTTCGTCTACCTGATTTATTTACGGTACATAAACGAATATTCAATTGAAACAGCCCCACTCTATTTTCACTTTTTGTAGACGATCTTCCGGCTATGTTGGAGGGTGGTGTTCTTATCGGGGAGTACCAAAATAAAAACCCTTCTTTACTCAGACGACATTCTTTACTCTCCTCTCGGATAACCCCATTTCCTTACAGAGAAATATTAATATTCTGGAAACTTATTGTGTCCAATGGAACCTTTCTGTCAATTTAGAAAAATCCAAAAATAATGATATTTCGAAAAGAAGGCAGATTAGCGGCTTCAGAAAAGTGGTTCTACAAAAATTCCCGGATAGCGGTAGTGAACCGCTATAAGTACTTGGATATCATTCTAACTCCGCTTATGATCATGGTCCCCCACCTTGAAAATAAAGTGTCGATAGCTAAGCTCGGTTTAAACCGGGTTTGGTCTAACTTTATTCTTAATAAGAACGTTCCTCTTGACGCCAAATATAGGATTTTCAATAGTGTGTCACGAGCAGTCCTTCATATAGTGCCCAATCTTGGGGGTTTCAACGTTATGATATCCTTGAAAAATTTCAAAGATTTTTCTTAAAAAAAATTATTCTCTCTTCCCTCTCCAACGCCTAATTATGTACTATCGATTGAGTACATAGAGACTTTCACCATTGCTCTATACTTCAAATACTGCCTCAGAACCCTAAATCTTGACAATCATCGCCTCCCGAAAATTGTTACAACTGAAATTATTCAGAAGAAACTGTTTTGGTTTAAACACTGGCTTTCGATGGCACGTGATTTTTTCCAGCGATCTATCTTGCACTCTTAATGATCGTGATAAATGGTGTGATCAACTTTCGAACTTATTTAATAAAATTAAATCTGTTCGCATCGAAGAGTCATTTTGTCGTGCAGGGAATTCTGATCGCTTTTTTTTGTATAAAAATTTAATCACTGACCATAAGTCATTTGTAACATCGTCCGTATTTAATAACCTCAGACTCTCAGAGATATGCTGGTTGTTGAAACTAAGAGCAGAACTGTTATACCTAAATTATTATACCCCTTGGTTGGAGAAAGATTCCGAACGAGAAATGTGTCCTCTCTGTAACTGCCAAGTACGGGAGGATTTGTTTCACTTCTTGGCAGAATGTCCTGCATTATTGGATGTGCGGCTCCTCCATCTCGGCAAATGTTCACTTTCTGGAGGAGAAATTATTGTTTACCTATCCGGACAACGGCCTTGCCATCCTTTAATTGCTTATGCTCGCCACGCTTGGAGAGTTAGGCACGTCAGGATCTCACATTCTTTAGGTTAGTTTTTCAGTTTTTTATTGTAATTTATAAAACTACGTTTGATTTATTTAACCATTAGTTGTGTTAATACTTTTATTTACTTTGCTATCTTATTCCAGTTCTGTTTTAGTTCTAGTATAATTCTTGCTTTGTTTTTTATCATTTTTCTTTTTTTATTACTTTTCGTTTTTCTGTTATGGCTGTAAACTCTGGCAGACGGCTCTTTGTCATGCTTCTGTACTCAAGTATTATATCATCTATTGCATTATTTTTAAAATAAAGTACTTATAATAATAAAAATGATGTAATAACATGGAAAGTCATACCAATGTCAAAGTGGTTCCAGCCAGCTGCTATCTTAACAAAGGATGGCAGTAATAAAAGACCAATTTATAACCAGCGACCTAGCAGGCCGCCGTCTTCAAGACAATGCTGGCCAAACAAACAACAAAGCCCTTTTCAATACTTTACATCAAAGCAAGCACCGATAAGGTTGGCCACTGACCTAAATAAGGTCAGCAAACTACGAAGGTCGCACACTAGGACAGATGTCTTGGTGTGATGTGGCCAACACCGATATATAAACTCTATCATATACAACGAGATCATCATTATATCATATACGACGATACGAGCACGTCCATATACACGAGCAGCAGTTTACGCGACTGTACACAGTTTCATTTAAACTTATTATCTTTTAGTAGGGCATCTTAGTTCGTTTATTTTATCATTCTAATTTATTACTTATTTATCTTCTATTTATTCCTTAGTATTTTGCTAGTTATTAGTTACCATTTATACGTTAAAATTATTGTTAAAATACAGTTTATTTTTATAAAATCCGTATTAATAATTCGATGCACTAACTTCCAAAATCTCTCAACTAATTTCCGCCCTCTTCAAGACATCTACTACATCAGGAATCACATCAAACGATTCCATTACAATAATAATAATATTAAATTGCAACTTTCTTCGATTTTTCGTTTTTCAGATATTTTATTTAAACAAATACATATTTTTCCTTTCTCTTACTGCTAACTAAGAGAAATGAAGATAAGGCTTTTAGTGAAGGTCTGTATGTGTCGCATCTGACATGAAAGGTTTCCGACAAAAACCATCAAACCGGAAGTAAAACTTTACTGAATGTTTTTTTTTATTCTTCAGATTTTCACGATTCTTCCACGAAAATAATTCCCAACGATTTTCTATAAGCTTCGTAATACTATCTACACACATAAATAATATATAACTTTTATTTTAAACATATTCCCGGGGAAAATTCATTTTTTTGAGGGGGTTTTAGGGGGAGGGGGAACAGTAGCGTTATGCTCTTCTCTAAAGTTCCAATTCAATTCAATGTATGGTTTTTTTTTTACCATCTACATTAATATTAATATACATCAAAAGGGTTAAGTGCAGAGCTAGTTGCAATAATTAATCTGAGTCATGGAGATAAAAAGGCGAAACATACAAAACTCCAGAGTAGGGATTGTAAATTTACCGACTTTTTCATTTACCGGTAATTCGATAAATGAAAATTAAAATACCGGTTTACCGGTAAACTACCGGTAACTATTTTTTTTTTTAGAATAATACATATTTTGTATGTTTTTTTTGTAATAATACATATCTAATTTGTTAGAATAATACATACTTTGCACAATCTTAAGGCATAATATTAGAATATTGTAATAAATATTTGTATTTCATTATTTTAAACAGTTGTTAGAAGTAAAAAATTTATTTAGGGTCCAAATTTTTAATGTTATTTTACAATAATATTGCATTAATGTCCTGGTCATAATGTGGTGTATTCAAAATTGATATTAATTTTAAAAAAATATGTAAAATATTTACACATATTATTATTTTTAAAAAAGGAGATATTTATTTACTCATTAAGAAAAACATTGATTGTAAAGTTTTTAAACCTTTAAAAAATCTCTTAAAAACTGCAGAGCACAAATCACATATTACGCTAACTGTAACTAGCGCTTTCTGTACGTTTTTAAAGCGGCTCTCAAACCCAAGAAAGTTTAAATTAAAATTAAACAAAAAATATCTCACATAAAATTAATAAAATTAGGTGTATTGTTGCTTACACTTACCTGGTTTTTTTATTTTTATTTTCAATGTCCCTCTTTAGCCCTTTTAAATATCGATAAATATAATATTTTCTAATAAAAATTTCTAGTACGGATTTTTCATTGACTAAATTACCGGTAAATTTTACCGGTAAATTTTTGAAATTTACCGGTAAGTTTACTGAACGTTTTTTTTTTGTCAATTTATCGGTAAACCGGTATACAATCCCTATACCAGAGTCATCTCTACTCAAACAGACCAGACTGATTTGCGAGTAATAACCTCATAAGCAAAGCCAGCTCGAGGCTGATGTAGGATTGCTTGGGTATACTCAGTGAAAACAATAGCCAAAATAAGGTTTCTCTAGTTGGAAAAAACCGGGGCATTCAGCATAAAAAGGGAATGAGATGGCATAGATCGTCTTGGTCGGGAGGGCTACATAGAAACCCTTATTGGACCTGAACCTTTCTATGGTGTTGCAAAATGACATATCTGCGCTGCCATCGGAGCACGAATGAGTACAAGATAGATCGCAAAAATGGTAAATGAAAAACTCAAAGCTAGAGGTTGGCGTAAATGTTTATTCCACAGTAATTCGCCCAGGCTTACATCAAAGTCGTGCGGCCATACGGTTGACTATAGACTTAACAAACACATGGATCCAAGGGGCCTGGTAATGGACAGCCTGTGGAAGTTTTGTCAGGAAGAAGAAGGAAACATCACTGCACATGAAAGAAAAGGATTGTGAGATTCGGTCATTTTAAAAAAATAAAAAAACTTAAATTCTTGCCAATGTTTCAACAAATATATTGTTTTTTTTTTCAAGGCATAAAAAAAAGAAACTATCAAATAATCTTCAAAACATAACAAATTTAAAAAACTTATGTATAAATTTAGAAAATATATAAAAAGTTGAGAACATCTCAACATCACAGAGAATAGTGAACAAATTGATTTGAGGTTCCAAATTTTATACATAAGCTTTTTAAATTTGTTATGTTTTGAAGATTATTTGATAGTTTTTTTTTTTTTATGCCTTGAAAAAGACAATATATTTGTCGAAACTTTGGCAAGAATTTAAGTTTTCTTAATTTTTATAAAGACCGCATCTTACAATCCTTTTCCTTCATATAAGAACGGTCGAGAAGAATCTTCCATTACTGCACATATTTTGTCAATGTGAGGAACTTGAATGGCTGAAGAGTTCTTTTCTTTGCGGGGAGAAAAAACTGACACCCAAGAGCCACTCTTCAGACTCCTAAGTCTAATTAAACTGATAGGAGTGGAGAGGATACTCTAACTTGGGGATGCCACATTATAACCATAGGGGTCGCTGGTTGTAGACCTAATAGCCAACCCCCATGGAATCTATCTAATCTATTTATTGCTCTGCTGTTTTCTAAATGAAATTTTCAGTTTTCTCGTTAAAAACCCTTTTTTTTTCTCATCCAGAAATCCATAAAAATCTATATCTATGAAAAATCAATTTGGTAAATTTGACAATAACGCAATAAATACTTTCTTTTATAGAGATAAGTAAAATTTAATATTAACAATGGACGACTTTTACAATCAAATCACGACATTATTATTATTATTTTTTTGATGTTTTTTTTTGTATTGAATATTTTTACACTATATTAAGAAAATTGTTAATTATATTTCTATGGCCAGGCATTGAAGTTATTTATCCGTTTGAGAAATGTTATTTAATTAACAAGTAATAGTAAGTAATGGAGAAGTATCTATTCTATCTATCCTAATTAAATGTATTTGTCATATTAAGTAAATGGAGTGCTAGTTTACACTTTACAGTTAACAGGTTTGTTTGTTTTTCTTTTAATTCACTCGCGTATTTCTCAATAATAGCTCCAATGAATTTTTTATTTTAAATATATATATAATTATTACCCTAATTTGATGTTTAAATTTTATTCGAAATATTTTATAGATATAATAATTCTTATTTCTACAAAACTAATCAATATTTAAATGTTTATACAATAAATAATTTTTTTTTTCTTACAACAGCTGATTAATATGACAGATTATTCCAATAAAATTAAGAGTCTAAGAGCTGTATTTTTAATCACTAGAGATTAAAAGTTGAAAAACAGCGTTGCCAACTTTGAATTAAACAAATTTTAAGCTTTACGTAAAATTACTAAAATATATGCGGGTATAGAGGGCAATGAGAGGGCGGATCGGCTGGCCAGGGAGGGATCATCATTACCATTTTGTGGTCCTGAACCAGCCCTGGCCGTTACAAAGACGTTTCGCGACAAACAGATTAGACTTTGGGAGACGAGAGCTTTGGAGAAACGCTGGGGGGACACGCAGGGGTGCCTCCAAGCTAAAAGATTTATAAAGGCAAGCAAGCAGGGAATTTCGGAGTATCTCCTGTCTCTTAGTAGGACGGGTTTGAGAACCTTGGTAGGGATAGCGACTGGACACACTTGGGTGTCCAGTCACTTGTTTAACATAGGGAGGACGCGGAGTCCCATTTGTCAGAACTGTGATGACGGAGTTAGGGAAACGGTGTATCACTACTTATGTCAGTGTCCCCGTTTCGCTGGATCTAGGTTTCGTATATTTGGGAGGGAGGACACCACTCCCGCAGGATTGCCTGGGCGAGTTGGAGTTTAGGGATATCTTCGGATATTGCAGATTAACCGGCAAGTTACCGGGGGAGATTAATTAAGGGGTTACGAGGGGTATCGGGAGGATAAGAGCCACACAGGCTTAGGTCCCGCGCCATTAGGCACCCGAACTACAATAATAATACTAAAATATATTAATTTCATTAAAGCATAGTAGAAATTCTTGAATTAAAAATTAGTTTTTTAACATAATTAAAATGAATTTAACAATTAAGTGAATATCAGAAAAAAAAAATAATGTAATTTTGTTTAACTTTAACCTAATGTTCTATAACCTTTCTGAAGATAACCTTTCCTCTTTCAATGGACACTCATTCTTTTAGAGGTTATTGACTGTTTGATTTTTCTTATAACTTTTTTTTTCCAAATACTTTCAGCGTTTTTAGAAAAAAATATAATATTTAACAGCAGAGAAAAGTTTCTTTTACCAATCTCGTTCAGTTGCCACGCTCGCTTAAGCTCATGTTGGCCTATCTGACTTGAGCATTTAAAACTGGCATTTTACTTTCTTGTCAAAGAAACAACTATAAAAGGTCAATATAAACTAGAAGTTCTAATAATTTATTTATTGGGGGAGGGGGCACTGAATTAAGAAATTAGGTCTTTCAAACTTCTTGATCTTTTACTGTTTCGAGGAAGAAATTGGGTATTTGCTGCAAATGCATGTTTTGATACCAGAGAATCCAAAAATACTCTGCATAGAAAGGCGTTCGATAAGTTATCTCCCTTAGTATGTTCTATTATTGTTAGGGAATTGAGCTTCACTATGTAGTTGCGACGACACACTTCTTGACATGCAAAAAACACACATACTGAGTTCAGTCTATCTTAATTTTTTGGAATTGACAAATGCTTCGTTTCGGGCACCCAGTGATTATTTTCACTTTCGAAACCTTAAGAAACTTCTGCGAGGGCAACGTCTTCCTAATGATAGTGAAATCATATAAGCGTAACACGGTTTTTGGAGATCTAAGTTGTTTCCTTCCATTATTCAATGCGGAGGCGAAGTAGAATAAGCGTGTTGAAGTCAAGGGGAAGTAGTAAGTTCAATTTGGCCAGCAAGTTTCGTTTTCATATTCAGTTAGGTATCTTATTAAACGTTTTTTTACACATTACTATCCTTACTTAGAAGCGACGTCTTAAAATTATGGGGATAATTTAAAAAAATCTATTCATTTAAAACATAACGGAGTTTAAAATCAAGCTTAATCGGAACCAATATAACGGATATCCTGCTAAATTCGTAACCAAGCAGAACTTACACTAAACCGGTGATTTCAACAGTTTTCTGTTTCTATGCCATTTAAAATTGAAAAAAATCACTCCATAGGATCAGAATGTGTACCATGACTTAACACTCTGCCAAACTGTAATATCACACTGTTTATCAAGTCATTCTAAAAAACTGGCGAACGCCAAAATCGATCAATGGCCGCAAAATAAATGCAGACCATTATAGAAATAAAACTCGGAATATTTGTGATGAGTTTCATAGCGGACCTAACCATCCCCATTCAGTAAGATATGGATTTAATACTTTATTTATTAGATTACTTTTGTTTTACTTTTGGCTTACTTTTAGTTACTTTCAGTTTACTACAAATCCTTTCACAAAACAACACACACACACACACACACACACACAGAGTAATTCTTCACCAAACAAAGACAACTTTAACAAAACTTCTAAGCCAAAGTTTTACTATTCACAACCCACTACATTCTGCCAATTCAATATTTGCCAAAAAAAAAAAAAAAAAGGGTGGGGGAATAGGAAATAATAGAACACAAACTAAACGAATCTTTTTCTTGTCAAAAAATTTGATAAGAAACATCCACACGACATTCTCTTACTCCAGTTTTCAAAATTTTAATTGACAAATTTTATAGATAGTGTATCAAATTTAATGCAATTCATCGAAATTCGTCGAAAACTGAAATAACTGTCTAGTAAAAGCGCACTTCCGGTTTACTAATTTTCTTGAAACTCGGAATTTTGGCCATCTATTTATTTCTAATTAATTTTTTTTGGTTTATAGAATTTTATAATCAACTGTGATAGCACTTAAAGGTAAACATAACCCCACCCCTCCTCTAAAAGTGCCCTAAAATGATTTTACCAGAAGAAATGTTTCAAATAAAACTTGTAGCTCTTTAAAAGAATGTAGTACACATTCCTAGTTTAAAGAAACTCGTTGGAGCCATTTTCGAGAATATACTGGAAAACTAGAAAATACATTTCAATATAAACGCACTTCCGGTCATCCGATTTTTTCAAACTTGGAATTTCAACAACACATTTAATTCTAATTAATATTATTTATACGACAGAATTGGCCATGTCTGAGCGCCGTAAGTCATGCGCTCAGAGATCGGCACTGACAAAGAAATATATGTTAAAATAAGCTAAAAGTAACGCAAAGGGCAATTGAAAGGAGCATTCTGGGAGTAAGCAGGAATGATAGACTCACTAATGAAGAGTTAAGGCGTAGGACAAAAGTAGAAGATGTTGCGGCCACAATTAAAAAAACTAAAATGGAAATGGGCCGGCCACATTGCAAGATTAGATGGCGATCGCTGGACTAGGGGAATTTTAGACTGACAACCCCTCGACTACTAATAGAGGTAGACAGCCGTTGAGATGGAGGGATGAACTTGTCCAACAAGCAGGAATCCTATGGCTGCGTACAGCTCTGAACAAGCATTCTTGGTCTAAACTGGGAGAGGCCTTTGCCCAAAATTGAGGCTAGTTTCCTAATTTTTCCATTATTATAAATTTTTTTTTTTTGAAGTATAATTAATATGTATTTTGGTTTTTTGTTTAAAGTATTTACATTTCGAGCTGTTTATTTTTTCTTTTAAAGTAGTTTAATTATTTTAATTTATTTCATTTTATTCCACTAAGTTTGGTGTATTCATAAAGAAATTTATTTTGTAATTCTTTGTAAATAGGAAACTAATAAAAAGCTTTATTATTATTATTATACGACAGAATTGTATGGTAAACTAAAATAGCACATTAGAGAAAAACCAATCCTACCCCTTCCCCAAAAATGCCCTAAAATGAATTTTCCCAGAGAAACATTTCAAATAAAAGTTGTAGCTAGCTCTTTGTATGTATAGTTGATATACCAAGTTTGAAGAAAATCGTCGGAGCCATTGTTGAGAAAAACGCAAAAAAGTAAAAAAATCAACTAGTAAAGTGGTACTTCTGGTTAAGGAATTTTTACAGATGACCCACTCTCAGATGCCATGGTGATATCTAAACGGAATATCAAGTTTCAACTTTCTACGGTTTTTGGTTTTTGAGCTATGCTGTTCACATACATACATACATACATACATACATACACACACACAACACACACACAACACACACACACACACACCATTTGCTAAAAACCACTTCTTTGTACTCACAAGACCTCAAAACGGATATTTCCGGAGAAAACTCGATATCGAAAATTTGGCACGATTAGCAGCACACTTCCTCTTACTAGGAGTAAGAGAAAGTAAAAAATAAATCTTTAAAATTGCAATGTTTACAAACGTTTTGATGGGCTAGCCAAAAAAAAAAGTTGGTAAGGGATTATACCTGTGTGAAATTTTGGATGCCTTCTGTTTCAAGATCTTGGAAGCGGCAGTTAAATTAAACCTAACTAAGAGGACCCCTCAAAATCCCATCTTATGGGGTTCAATAATTTTTTTGAATAAATATTTCAAACTAAATTGATATTTTTTTATCTATGCAGCTGCCATTTCGAGTTTAAGGAAAATCGTTATAGCTGCTTTCGAGAAAACTAAAGAACCTATTCTAGGAGATATCGTAAGTAAAGCTCGGAGAAATGGTACAATGTTCTACGCAGTGGAGGTAAGTTATCGAAGACTCCCTGTAAAGCATATAGATTGAAAATACATAAATAAAATTTCAAAGGTGGCAATCGAGTGGTCTTTTAAAATATGGGCGGGACAGTGGAGAAACGGTTGATAAGGGAAGTGCTGGGATCCCGTGAAACGCGTTTAACCCTCCATGGCCAGTCACAACTCCAGGGTCAGCATACACAATTATTCTTGCATTATTCTGTGATGTCTGTTTTTTACGTTGTTATTGTTTTATTTAATAAACTGAAGAGCTGGAGGTAACTCCAAAACAAAACCATTTTGATAGACTCCAACGCCATCATTCAGCATATGAGATATCAGTAGAAGATATACGTTCCTTAGAAGCGTTCTAAATTATGAAACTTTTAATGGAAATAGACCTGGAAGGGAGCTTTTGATTCAAATTATCCCCAGCTCGGCACTAGCAGATGGGGATCTTATAGATCTTTAAGATCGCAGAGCATCTTATACTCTTAAAAAAACAATTTTAGAAAAAAAAATGGCATATATATGTATGCACGTATATATATTTAAAAACTGTTGCATTTAAGTGCGTTGGGGCGCGTCAGTTTCCCTTAGAAGAGTAACTTTATTTTTCTGGAATCGTTGCATAATGTGACGACGATTATTATAATAAATTTAGTGAAGAAAAATTCAACATTCATACACAAATGAATTACACACTATTTTCTCTCACTAGAGTGTGAAAGTCACATTGTTCAACTCGAATCAGCCCGACATCTAGCGGCAATACGCGAAAACAAGATCAAAACAAATCCCAGTTACAATGGATTTGAGGTTATATCAAACGGAAGAAATTATAGAAAGAAGCAGTATCTGATTTGAATTAAAAATATATTCCCAGTATTTATACCTTTTTACATTAATTTATATTCAAATAAATAAATAACCAATTTAATACTGATGCAGAAAAAATTTAATATTACTGGCGAGTGAAGTATTTTTCCGCGTGAATTCGAGCGTTTAAAGACTCTTACTTCTCTCACTTGTCGAATAAATAACTATTAAATTTTGACTCTTTAAAAATTGTAGAGATTTCATTGAATTGATTAGCATGCTTGAAAGTAACTCAATATATTTGAACAGCCTTACATTTTTTTTTTACAAATAACGTGTTTTTCTCTATTATTAGAATCACAACAATCGAATTAAATTATCACCACTTTAATAAAATAACTTCTTCTCCTTAATTGTAAAGTAATAATATATTAAAACATTAATATATTAATTTGTAAAGTAACAAATTAAAATATTTTTAAATTTGCATTAAAAATTAAATCGATATTAAACCGTTATTAAAAGTAAAGTTTAAATCAATTGTCTAATTAACCATTTAATGTAAAGGCTCTAATTTTAATAGTATTATTTATATAAAGGAATAGGTTTTCCTTTAGTATAGAAATCTAAAGTTAAAAGATTTAGAATTAAAGAGTTTTCGTCCAATGGAGTTAAGTAGTTGCTAAGCATTTTCCAACAATGGGTTTATATATCGAACACTTCAGAATGAAATGGGGTAAGTCATCTGGTTGCGTGTTATTATTAAATCAAAGAAGGGTAACGTATTACTACGGGGAGGTTAATCTATATATATTATCGGTAATCGTATATTCTGAGATACCCTAGAAGTATGAAAAAAACATTTTTAGCGAATTCTCTGTAAGTGACGTTTTGTGTGTGTGTGTGTGTGTGTGTGTGTGTGAGTAAAAGAATAATATGTCTTTGAAGAACAAGAGCAGATAAGCTCAAATTAGATATCCTTAAAGGCATGAGCAGAGAAATTGATATGAATTGGCCAAAAATTTAGCAACCGGAAGTGCCACATTAAAGAATACTTTCTTTGTACTCGAAACTGCTCCCATAACCTTCTATAATCTTGGTTTACTAACTTACATAAATATAGATTAGACTACTTTTTGTTCACTATTTATCCGAAACAATAGTTTTTAGTGTAATTCTGAGACGTCTGTTGCTAGGCACGTCTGTAAACGACCACTTTATAGCATATTGTAATCTTCCTTCTATGTAATTAATATTAAGTTCACCTAAACATTTTGTAAAATTTTGAACTTTAAAAAAAAAATTGGTCAATTATAAATGAACTCACGCGATAAGATAAAGTATTATGGTACTTCACATTTCTATTTACATTTAATGTTTAATATAACATTATATAAAACAGCCCCACTGCTATATGAGCAAAATGATTCCATTTATATTATTACGAGAAAATACTTCAATAAACTGTTCCCTTTAATAAAAGAATATTAGGTTCAACATTAATAAAATAAAAATCTAATTGGAGAAATCAGGAAAAAAAAAAAGAGGTCAGATATTAACAACCCCCAATGACAAGTTGGCGCCAAAATAGATCCACAACGTAATTAACTCATACCATCAACCTCTTATTATTATGCTCACGCAAAACTCACCACCATTATTGCACAAGTTATCAAGTACTTGGTAAAAAAAAAAAATTAGATCAATATGGACGGAATGGGATCCTTTAAAAAATCGTATTTATTATTTTATATTTTACTCACTAGAGACACGAAAAAACAGCACAATGTTGCCAACTTTCAATTATACACATTTTAATGTTTGTAAAAAAAAAAAAATCTGGTGTGAAACACTCACACAACTTTCTCTTACTCCAGTTCTCAAAATTATAATTGACAAATTTCATAGTTTGTGTACCAAATTTGAATGAAATTCGTCGAAAACTGAAAAAACTGTTCAGTAAAAGCGCCCCTTCCGGTTTACTAATTTTATTGAAACTGAATTTCAGCCATCTATTTATTTCTAATTAATTATGTTTGA
Source organism: Triatoma infestans (assembly GCA_011037195.1). Lineage (NCBI taxonomy): Eukaryota > Metazoa > Arthropoda > Insecta > Hemiptera > Reduviidae > Triatoma > Triatoma infestans. The sequence continues at coordinate 13,581 of JAAEAF010004811.1, read as the reverse complement.
ATGATAGAATTGTATAATCAAATGATAGCACTTTCGAGAAAAACATAACCCCCACCCTCCCCTAAAAGTGCCCTTAAAAGAATTTTCCCAAAGAAATGTTTTAAATAAAAGATGTAGATCTTTGCATGTTTAGTTTATATATGAAGTTTCAAAAAAATCGTCGAAGCCATTTTTGAGAAAATTGCGAAAAAGAGAATAAATCATTTAATAAAGTGGTAAAGTAAACGCACTTCCGGTTATCCAATTTTTTTCAAACTCGGAATTTCAACAACATATTTAATTCTAATTAACACTATTTAGATGACAGAATTGTCTAATAAACTGAAATAGCACTTTAGATGGAAACCTAACCCCACCCCTCTCCCCCAAAAGTGCCCTTCATTGCATTTTCCCGGAGAAATGTTTCAAATAAAAGTTGTAGCTCTTTGAATATGTGGTTGATATTACAAGTTTAAAGAAAATCGTCGGAGCCATTTTTGAGAAAATCGCAAAAAAGTAAAAAATCCAACTAGTAAAGTGGTACTTCCGGTTGAGGAATTTTGACAGATAACGTATTGTCAGATCCCATGGTGATACCTAAACGGAATATCAAGTTTCAACTTTCTACTGTTTTTCGTTTTTGAGCTATGCTGTTCACATACATACACACACACAGACCATTTGCTAAAAACCACTTTTTTGGACTCAGGGGACCTCAAAACGGATATTTCGGTGATAACTCGATATCGAAAATTTGACACGATTGCAATACTTCCTCTTACTAGGAGTAAGAGAAAGTAAAAATATTGTACATTAAAAAATAAATTGTTTTTTTTTTAAATAAATATTTGTTTAAAATATTTTAAAACTCAATATAATAAATAGAGTAAATATCAGAAAACATTAAATAATATTAAGTTATTTAAATTATTTAAATAATTCTAACCTTAATGGCTATGGAACCTAGTTGAATGTAACCTCCCTCGCCCTTTTCATTTTCGTATATAAAACATTCTCTAATTGTTTGCATTACTGTAATCTTCTCCTTAGTTAAGTAGAATTAATTATAGAAATAAACACGAATAAAATGTCTTTGTTACACATACTGTTCAGTTAGCATGTAAACATTTTTTAGAAATATAGAAGTTACGCTTTGTGTGTACCAGCAAAACCCAAATTGATAAATAGAAATTAATTACTAACTTAAAAATCCAAGTCGTTAAAATCCATCATTCTACTGTATTTTTTTTTTTTTCTATTTTCTTGCAGACAAATTTAATGAGCTACAATCTAAGAGATACACAAACATACAAACTAGGTAGATAGAAAAAACGGAAAAAAGTCGAAAGTTAATAGAAAATACACACACAGTCATACAATCTCATTGCACAAACCGTTACCTTAATAGAAATAGATCTTTTAAGGCGAAATGCATTTGAATTTATATGCATTACGTCCGTCCATTCCATCACTATCTCTGAAAAGGTAATCTACTTTTTTTTCTTTTCTTTTTTTTTTTTTTAAATATTCAAAAATAATTTAACAAACCTCACTTAATAGCATTTGAAATCTAAGTTACGATTTCCTCAGAAGTCTCAAAAATCAATTCGTTTCATATCTATACTGTTAGCATTCTAAATTAAAAGCAAAAATCGTTGAAAACATTTTTTAAGAAAAATTGCGAATGAAAAAAAAAAATTGAGTAAAGACGCACTTCCGGTTGGAAGGGTTTTTGTCCGAAATCTTCGTGTCAGATTCAGTGGTGGTAAAAACTAAACGGAATATTAAGTTTGAATTGATAGGGATTTTTTTTTTTTTTTTGAGATCTTTTATTCCATAAACACACACACACACACACACATACAGACCATTCGCCAAAAACGTTTTTTTCGTATCCAAATCTATCATTTCCGGTGATTTCAAAAAAATTTGATTTTTTTTTTTTACTTTCTCTTACTACTTACTGTAAGGGGAAGTATTGCGATAATGTCAAATTTTCAATATCACCGGGGGTGGGTGTTGGTGTAGTGGTTATGAGCATGGACTTGTAAGTGGGAGGACCCCAGTTCGAGTCCAGCGTATAACTAAATTTTATATTTGTTTAAAAAATGTTATTAGTAAAGTAAGTGCTTTCGCCCCCGTCCACGACACCTAATTTGGTAGTTGGACGTTAAGCCCGCCTGAATAAATAGGCATTACTTTACTTACAATATCACCGGAAATACATGTGTTCCTTAGTGTTTTTTTTTATTTAGAAAATTGTTCTGTTTTTGTGTGGGGTCAACATAATTTAAAAAAATGGAAAAACACAGAAAGTTTAAAGTTGATATTTAGTTAAAGTACTGTTAAGAGAAACCGGTCAATAAAGTTTTCGTTTAAAAAAATCAATCAACCGGAAGTAAAAAAAAATGGATATTTCAGTTTTTGGAGATTTTCACGAAAATGGGGTCCAACATTTTTCTTTAAAAGTGGTAAACATACGCTTTCGACAACTTAAAAGACTACTGGACAACAGATCTAAACTCTCCCTAGACTTGTCAAAAGACTAATTTATACATCTATTTTAAAGCCTATCTGGACGTATAGGATAGAACTATGGGGTTCAACCAAACGCTTAAATTTCCAAAGACTCCAATCCCTACAATCCAGAATCCTCCGTAACATTGTAAACGCTCCTTTTTTTTACGTCTCCAACCGAACCATAACATACTGATCTTAATAACACCGTTCATTGCTCAAGACGCCTGAAATCCGTTACAGGAAGTTCCATATTAACCTACAGACTCACACAAACCCTTTAATTCAAACACCTGCCTTCCCGAACACTTCCTGAATAACCCTCCTAGACATCTTTAACAGACAATGGTTTCGTGATCTCCTCTCAATAGTGAAGAGAGTCAATAGTGATTTTGTATAGTTTTGGAGTGTTACCATTGGTTAGCTTCTCCACTCATTTTGTATGTATGTTCTTTGTATGATTGTTACTTCGCGCTAATTGTAGCATGAATAAAGATTTAAAAAAAAAAAAAAAAGTGGAAAAAAGCTGCAACTTTTCTTTGAAAAATTTCTCCGAGAAAATTCATTTAAGGGGGACTTTTTGGAGGGTTGGTTTTGTTTTTCTCTAAAGTATGCTATTTTAGTTTATTATATATAATTATATAATACTCTTATCTAAATAATATTATTTAGAAAAAAAATCTGGTGTGAAACACTCACACAACTTTCTCTTACTCGAAGTTCTCAAAATTATAATTGACAAATTTTATAGTTTGTGTACCAAATATAATGAAATTCGAACGAAAACTTAAAAAACTGTCCCAGTAAAAGCGCCCTTCCTGTTTACTAATTTTCTTAAAACTCGGAATTTTGGCCATCCGTTTATTTCTAATTAATTTTGTTTGGATGATAGAATTGTATAATCAAGTATGATAGCATTTTAGAGGAAAACATAACCCCACCCCTCCCCTAAAAGTGACATTAAATGAATTTTCCTAGAGAAATGTTTTAAATGAAAGTTTTAGATATTTGTATGTTTAGTTAATATACGAAGTTTCAAGAGAATCGTGGGAGCTATTTTTGAGGAAATCGCGAAAAAGTGGAAAAATCATTTAGTAAAGTGGTAAAGTAAAACGCACTTCCGGTTATCCGACTTTTTCAAACATGGAATTTCAAAAAAAAGTATTTAATTCTAATTAACATTATTTAGATGATGGAATTGTTTAATAAACTGAAATAGCACTTTAGATGAAAACCTACCCCCACCCCCACCCCCCCATAACTGCCCTTAAATGAATTTTCCCAGAGAAATATTTCAAGTAAAACTTGTAGCGCTTTGTATGTGTAGTTGATATACCAAGTTTGTAGAAAATCGTCGGAGCTATTTTTTTAAGAAAAACCGCAAAAAAGTAAAAAAAAAAACAATAAGTGAACTCTGTCACTTCCGGTTGAGGAATTTTGACAGATAATGTACTGTCAGATCCCACGGTGATACCTAAACGGAATATCAAGTTTCAACTTTCTACAGTTTTTCGTTTTTGAGCTATGCTGTTCACATACACATACACACACACACAGATCATTTGCTAAAAACCACTTTAGGGGACCTCAAAACGGATATTTCCGGTGAAAACTCGATATCGAAACTTTTTGACATGATTACAATACTTCCCCTTCTTACTAGGGAGTAAGAGAAATTAATGAAGATGTTGGAAATTCCGAGTTTGAAGAAAATCGGATAACCGGAAGTACGTTTTTACTTAACAGTTTTTTTTGTTTTGTTTTCCAATTTCCTGCAATTTTTTACTATATAAACACTTTTGGATTTCATTAAATTTGGTATGCTTCCTTCAATAAAAAAATAAACTGTCATTTTATTAAATTTAAATTCTTGAGAAGACAAGTAAAATATTTCGTAAAAAAAAAAAAAATTACGATTCTGAAGAAGATTTGTCAATATTGTGTGAGTGTTTCATAAAAGATTTTCCCCACTCCACCTCCACCCCCTAAGAAATGTTCATTTAAGATCTAGTCTTTAATAAGAACTAGATATTCAATAACGTGAATATTCCTTGGTCTGGGCGGTTTGCATTTGCCTCCCCCCCTTCTCAAATATTGTAGCAGATTCCTGGTTACAAAGTTTTTAAAAAAAACTACACTAATTTAAAATTTACCCATAATTCATGTGGAAAAATTAAAATTTATAATATGATATTGTACATTTATTTATTTATTGTATAACTATTGCTACTTTTTTTGTTTTGTTTTAACTAATTCTTTGTTTACAAAAAAAATAAAAAATAAAAATAAATGTGCTTTGTGCTTATTTATAATTGGAGAAAACAAATAATTTATTTATTTATTTATTTTTTTAAATTTATCTACTACAACTCTACTTCATTGTTTTGTTCCAGGCAGTATTGTAATTTTAATTTAGTTGTGTTAACCTTTCATGTCAAATTATAAAAAGAAAGCTAGACAAACATGCAAACAACAATGGCATGCATACAGCCGTAAATAAACAAAGTATTTTTAAATATTAACATTTACATAATTTTACGTTGTTCATAGAAAAAAAAAGTATTCAAAAATGTGTTTTAAAAAAATAAAAAAAATAAAAAGCGTGGCTTAAAAAATTAAACAGGAAATAATAGAATCATGAAAAACAAATGTGGTCTTTATTTTAACTCAATATATTAATATATTATACAGTTTTTGTGAAATATTTAAAGAATATCAAAATAATAATGCAATTTAAATTATATTTACCTAGTTAAAGGAGAAGATGGGTTTTATATTTATAGTATAGCTTGGTAGGGTTCTTCTATGTCTAAGAGACCGTTTTCACTAGAGATGTGGTACTTGACTGTGGAGGCTGATATCGACTGAGCCCCGGCTCTCTTTTGGGGGTGGGTCTCTGAGAGGCGGCGCCACTCTTAGCTTGCTGCGCTTTACTATACAACCCTAGCGATGGTAACAAAACCTTCTCTTATACACTCACACAGCTCTGAGTGTGAGTGTGTGTATTAGTATTTAATGTGTATAGTGCATCGACATTGTAAACATTTTAGAAATTCATTGGATACTCTAAACCCGCGTCATCATTTCACCACTACCCCAAAAGAGAGAACTAGAAAAAAACTCCTTTGAGACTATTTTTGGAAAAATAGTTGGTAAAAAAAAAATGAAAACGTGCCTTGACTTTCCAAGTGGCTTTCGTAGATACTCCTTAAATGTTTTTCTATACAAACATAAACAAAAAATAAAATAAAATATAAAGAAAACCTGTTTCATGTTTTTCTTGTAGACATGGGTCATCACACACACAGCAGCATCCTCAAATTAATAATTTAAGCTCATTCGTTGGTTTTTTGTAACTTCTTTTTTTTTTTTAGTTGGCCAGCAAGTTCTTATTCAAACACAAAACTTTTGACTGTTAAAGGTTAGCTGACCAAGAATATTTTATATTACATCATTTAATGGAATATTATTTTTTAGTGCTCTAGAAAGAGACAGCATTCTATGATCGTTTCAGAATTTACGAAATTGGTAGATGTATTATTTCCTGAGTACTCAATACAATCTGTTGTAAAAACAAAAACACCCCTTTCTTTTATTGCAATATCATAGTTCTGATTAACAAATTTGCGTAAAAAATCGGAATTAGTTCCCTTAACCCCCACCAATAGTAAAATCATATATTGCACTCTATGGTTTCCAGCTGGATGCTTTCCAGCTCTGCGGAATCAACTATGGACGACAACAACTATGAAGCCAGTGAGGCTAAGTATTCTAAATGCTTTACAGCTCTGCGGAACCAACCAGTGAGGCTTTATAGTTGCCCACTAACCACTTAAGATTAATTTTTTTTTTTTTTTAATTAAATAAAAAGAAATATGTGTAATTTGTAAATCAAATTCAACGGAAATTTTTGGAGTTATGTTTGAGAAATTTGAGGAAAACTAAAAAAAAAAAAAATAATAATAAAAACAATATTCTGCAAAGATTAATTACGGCTCCTCGATTTCTTCGATTTTAGAACAGAAGGTTCCCCTATTTTAGAAAGGTTATAGTTTAGATATGTCAAAAATTTCAAAATTAAATCATATATAAATATATTTCTCATATACATTATTTATTATACGTGGCAATATAAAGAAATATTTATATGACTATGGCTAAGTGGCAGCATTTCGTAAAACAAGTAACTTTCACATACACGTACTAGTGAGTGAAAGTGGTGTGTAGATATTGTAGAATGTTGTAGGAGATTATTGCACTGCGTCCTGAAAGATCTATTGCGCCCCTCGGAGCCTTCTCAGTGCACTACCGGCCTCCAAGCAGTGTTCTCTAGCTACAGACAACACTGCCCATCACCGGACCGAAGGCTTCTAGGAAGAAAAAATCTAAGGGCAGCGTGGTGGATTTCGAACCCGAGACCTCCGCGTTGCTAGTCTACTGAGCTAATCCCTTCCTACTCCCTTGGCTTAGGCCAATTAACTAGGGACGGAGACCCTAGTTTGTGTACTGGGTTTGTCCTTGTCTGTAAAGAGTGGAATGCATGGTGTACTGTTCTGACGAAGTGCATGGAATACTGAGCTGTGGTAACCCGTGGGGTCGCTTCTCCCCAAGTAATTGCATGCAACAGATACCCCTTGCGGGCAAAGTGTTGTGTAACTCACTTGTGTGTGAAAGTAACAATTGTGGAAATTAACTGCACAACACTAATATGCATTGCGGAATTTAAAAGTACTTAGGTGTATGTTTTCGAGAAATTGGAATTTTAGCAAAGGATATCGACAGAAAGTTGTCTTAGGACCGACGAATAATGGTAATACTATATTTGCCTCACGAACAAGCAAGTCAGTCTTCAAGACATTGCTATTAAAAAAATTGTTATGATATGGCCATGAAATGAGGATGAGGAAAGGAAAGGTGGCCAAAGAAGCTGCTTCAGCTGAAACTGAAGATGTGGTGGTTGGAAGATATAGAGGAGGAGACAATGGAAAGAAGTCGAAGGGAGAAGGATTAGGGTAGGTAGAAAATAGAAGCCCGATCAAATTTCCGGATCGATATATAGCAATTCCGGATCGAATAAAAACCAATTGTTCGTTGATATTAATATAATTTTAATCCTGAAAGATGGTCAGATGATAATTATTGTGGAGCGCCTTGGATTGAAGGAGAAATTCGGCTAAGGCATTAAAATAAATTTACAAAATACCACGTTCCTATAAAAGTTTCCAGACTTTTTTGATGCTAGAGATATAGGAAATAAAAAGATAATGCAAGCATTTTAACAACAATCTGTGAAAATCTTACAACAAATCTCTCACAACAATTTACACAGTAATAAACGATCATTTTCCTTCAAACTTATAATTCTTGCTTTACGTTTAGTTATTATTCAATGTTATGCAGTGGGAGAACCAACTTAATAATACAACTTTTTTGAAGAAGCATAACCTTACCCTCATAACCTCAAAAGTTTCTTAAATGAATTTTCTCGAAAGAAAGTTTCATACGAAAGTGATAGGCATATATATTTATAGTCAGTAAACCAACTTTAATGAAATTCATCGTTTTGTTTTTTTTTGGAGAAAATATGCAAAAAACTGAAAAAAATCAGAGACATTTTCCGTGGTAGCCTGCTTCATTTTGTGGTCATCGACCGTTTCGGGCGTTCGCCCATCTTCAGGATGCGTTTTTCAGACAGTGTGACAACACAGACTTGCACAGAGCAAACTTAGTTGTCACACTGTCTGAAAAACGCATCCTGAAGATGGGCGAACACCCGAAACCGATCGATGACCACAAATGAAGCAGGCTATCACGGAAAATGTCTCTGATGCTTTCCAGCTCTGCGGAACCAATCACCACAACAATTAAAAAAATGTTCAGTAAATTCATAGTACCGTTCAAGACTTTATCTTACTGTACTTTAACATAAATAGATGTGGTAAGAGTAGATATATGTTGGTTAGACACCTTAGCAAAGTATGCACTTGAAATGATTTATATTATATGCCAAAAGACAGCGCCAGTAATGCACATTGTAATGTAGAGGAAAGTTTAACATTGTTGCCCTCCAGCCCCCTTAAAACCTCCCAAAATATCAATTATTCTGGAAAATATTTCAAATAAAAGTAATAGGCATTTATGTTTATAGATAGCATACGAAGTTTAAAGGAAGTCGTTGGAACTGTTTTCGGGGAAACTGTGGAAAACTTGAAAAGTAAACATTCAGTATAATTGCACTTCCCAAGGAAGAATTTTGACCAAAAACCTTACTGTTATTTGCGATAGTCTGTGGGGAGGGACCAAACCCTACGCTATCCAATGCCCTATTGGTCCCATATAGCTACACCAAGAAAAAAAAAAAAACCGGGTCTAGAACAAATATCCAAACCCGGATCTAATCCATCCAAGATTCACCGAAGTCCGAATAAATCGGACTAAATCGGTCATAAGATGGATGGGTATTTCCTCCTCTGTCTCACAGACTCTACAAAATGGATCCGGCATGAGCCCCATTATGTAGAGATGTCTCCTTAAACCACAATGTCAAGACCAAACGCTTCCAATGCCCTATTGGTCCCATATAGCTAACCAAGAAAAAAAAAAAACCGGTCTAGAACAAATATCCAACCCGGATCTAATCCATCCAAGATTCACCGAAGTCCGAATAAATCGGACTAAATCGGTCATAAGATGGATGGGTATTTCCTCCTCTGTCTCACAGACTCTACAAAATGGATCCGGCATGAGCCCCATTATGTAGAGATGTCTCCTTAAACCACAATGTCAAGCAAAAGATCCCACCAGATCCCTGATAGAGCTCCGTGAAAAACACAGCAACGTCTCACTAATGGCCTTGTCCGGACCCCCGATAAGCATTTTGGTCTGCCGAAAACCAACTGAGCTCATCCATATGGATGAATGCTGAGAAGTTGTCCATGGCTGGAAGCCTAACAGACATGTGCCAGAAGACACGCCAACAGCAAGCTCGAGACCAATTTGTCAAACCTATCCACCTCCTCATTCCCAAAAATTCCTATGTGACCTGGCACTCAAACTAGAAGCACATCCTTCAGAGAAGAAAGCTCTTCCAGTCTTTTAGAACATTCTAACACCAACCTGAAAGTGAAGACACATGAACTCTGCGCCTTCAGCGCAGCTTGGCTGTCCAAGCAGATACAAACGCTTTTCAAGTTAGTGTTATGTACCCTCTCATCCAAGATACAAAAAGAACAGCATAAACCTCAGTCTGGAAGAGTGTGGTCCATTCAGCAAGAGATACTGCCAAATGATCTCCGGTCTCAAAATAGACAGCAGCACCAGACCTACCATCCATTCTGGAACCGTCCGTGTATCACCGGAAGTAATTATCAAGTATGATACCAGACGGACTCAATCTTGACCAATCTTCCCTAGAAGGTAACCTAACACTATAAGAATGCTCGAAAACAAAAGTCTTTAACATTGTATCAGAAGGAAAATCTGTAACAGGAACCTTCAAAAGCATCACGCGATGAATGGTAGAATGACCATATCGCTTACCCTGCCTGTTTAATTCTATAACAGGCTTTCATTGTCACAGTTTTCACCTCTACAAAGAGTAAAGTTGCGATAGTAATACCTATCCAGAATATTAAGTTTGACCTTCCCTGCGATTTTTCATTTTTTTTTATCTTTTGTTCACACATACACAAAGAGATCATTACGTTTTTTTTAGGCAAATCGCAAAAACTATATATTTGTGTGAAAACTCACATTTAGTAAGAAAATATTTTTCTTCGAAAATATTTTGAAGATTGTCATAGCTAAATTATAAAATTCTTTTTATTAATATATAAGGGAAAATCAAGTCTTTCATATCACATATTTTTGTACTTTTTGTAATCCTAAAAAATGATTGTAATACCTTTTGTCGTTGTAATTACTAATATACGATTATTTGTCAAAACATGTTATGGAAATCGGTTATTATGGTTACCCCTTTTTTTAAGGAAAATACGTTCCAAACTATTTCTGATCTATGACCTCAAATTTCTTGAGAGAAAAATAAAGGAAGGTATTGTGTCATAGGCTGGGCATCTGCATGAGAAAGCATGAATCATAATATTTGTCTTGTAGGAGATCCGTTTATACAGGGAGAGTATAACTAAGAAGGAAGAAAACTCCTTCATTGGGATTGTAAACAATAAATTTGCAAACGACTGATAGATCAATATTTCAGCGTAATTTAATTCATGTTACAGTTATTATTGGAACTATATCCTTATTTCTCAGCTCTGACAGTAATGACGTTGCTCATGGTTGTGGATCCTTCCTATTATTGTTAAATTGCACCTGACCGATTGTGCTAACCTTGTTTTAATTAATTAACGTCAGGGCAATGTTAAGAGGTATTTCCGATTTCAACATCGCTATCCGAGATGTGCCAAATTTCAAGATCATGCACTAAAATTCTAGCTTAACTTGAAAATCATACGAGAACCATAGCCGGTGAAATGTAATTAGTGTGAGATGTGTTGTAGTAGTAGTTTGTGGCGTGAGCGGTTTTGTAAAGGGCTTGTGAGTATATATATGTTTATGAGAGAAGTATTAGAAATAATCAAGAGATCACACTGTTAACAATAAATATATTCTATTAAAATAATAACTACAAGTTATTTGCAAAGAATGTATAAACTTATTACCATTATAATGGAGTTGATGAGGAGAGAAATTAGGTTTGATTAATAAGACGAGATCTGAAGACACTGTTATATATTATACTGCTATAAACTTACACAAACTGCACTGGACTTGTAATGATTTTATAGAATAAAGGGTGAGAGTGAGTTATGACACGATGTGATGTATATGGTTGAATCTGATTGATAGATAGATATCCAGATCTCTCACTGGCTTATATACAGGTTCCCCACTCTAGTCTGCTTAAGTGAGAGAGTACCAGAGGCAGTCTGTTTTCTCTCGGTCGGGCTTGTGTTCTCTCTCTTGCCATTACATATATTGTGAGACTAGTTATATTGATTTCACTTAAGGTTAACACTTAAATTGGCACTGATGTTTACTCGTAGAATTGTCTTGTTCGGACTGTTCTTGTTTGAATGCAGACTGTCCAAAAGAATGCATTCTAATTGTTAGTTCAAATCTGTTCAAATAATGCTGGTATGTCTGGAGGAAGTGTATTGTCTTATCCTAACTGTTACTTGTCTCTTTGTCTCTTCAGTAACTTTGCCCTAAATTATAGTACCTGGCTCTTTCTTCTTCACTAAAATACACTATTTGAACTAGCTAAAATTCACAAAATTATTTTACTCAACTATTTTCAAAATTAGTTATTTTCTTTCATTTCTTTCTTCCACTACACCCCGGACAGCTCGCCATGTAGGCGAGATATCGAAAAGTCGGCTCGCCTCGAACCATAATTAAAAAAAAATAAATTATTATATCTTGCAATAAAACGGATTAGCATATATATCAGTTGAAAAAAATTAATTAATTTTTAATTATCATAATTAACCTAAAAAATTGAAAACGTAGTAAAAAGTTATTTTATGGAACTTCACTTTAAATTTCAATGTAACTATAACTAAACAGGTTGCACACAGGGTGAGAACTAAGGTCCTATTTTATTCTTAAATTAACTATTTCATGCAATATAAGCTAGCAAAGTTGTTAACAATACTACTTTTGAAAATTAAGTACAAACTTTCTTATCCTCAATTCAAATCACTTCCAACTTTCAATGATAAGAGGAAATTAAGAGAATACTAAATGACTGAACTAGAATGTGAAAGACGAAAAGTGTTGCACTATTCCGCAAAACACAATAGTTTCTAAAGGTCAAATGTTTATATAAAGAAACAAAAACCAAAAAGATATTACTCGCAAAATAATTTTAATCAGAACAATTTGTAATAATCTCTTACAGCTGTAAGAAAATGTTCTCAATTTTAATTTACATTAGAAATACATGTTTAGTAATCCTTGCGAATGAAAAAGTGTTTTTATTTAGGATTTGGTTGGAGTATACACATGTGTGGTACAGTATTGTCAATATAATTAAAAACTGAAAAATACTTTTCAGTAAAAACGCACTTTCGGTTTTCTCATTTTCTTCAAACTCGAAATTTCAACAACATATTTAATTCTAATTAATATTATTTAGAGTAGCTGATATAGCAAGTTTAAAGAAAATCGTTGGAGTCATTTTTGGAAATAATTGCAAAAAAGTGAAAAAAAAAAAACATTCAGTGTAAATGGTACTTCCGGTTTTGGAATTTTGACAGATAACGTACTGTCAGATCCCATGGCGATACCCAAACGGAATATCAAGTTTGAACTTTCTCCAATTTTTCATTTTTGAGCTATGCTGTTCACATACATATATGAACACACACACACAGACCATTTGCTAAAAACCACTTTTTTTGGACCCAGGGGACCTCGAAACGGATATTTCCGGAGAAAACTCGGTATCGAAAATGTGGCACGATTACAATACTTTCTCTTACTAAATATTAAGAGAAAGTAAAAATCTGGTGTGTGAAACACTTACATAACTTTCTCTCACTCTAATTAACACAATTTTAATCCATAAATTTTCTTTAAAATTGCAACATTACAATGTTTAATTGGACTCTCCATAAAAATAGAGGTGGGGATTTTACTTGTATACGTGAGCGGCTTTTGCTGGAGCGCATTATGTCAAAACCAAAGAACCTTGTGTAAATTTAAGTTTAAACTAACGGCAGATCTCCAGTACCTTTGTAAAATCAATTGTATCAGAAAAATGTTTCAAATAAAAGTGATAAGTTTCTATTTTTCGTCAATTTTGGAATTCTGTTAAAGCTTCTAATGTTTATTAATATTATGTAGATGGTAAAACCATATATTATCCTGAAATGGTATGTAGAGTCCTTGTGCAGACTGTGTCAGAAGGAGGAGGAGGAGACGGCCTCTCACCTGCTGTTTGATTGCGTTGCAATCCGCAGATTGCGGTACGAGATCTTCGGCACGTTGAGACCGGAGGAAATCGTACTGCAAGAAGGACTGGTGGGGAAAGTCCTGGACCTCATGAAGAGGGGAGGATTC